>OMNR01071209.1:0-10402 GCA_900303205.1 Mora moro
TGGAATACTGCTCTGGGGTGATGTTGCAACAGAAGTCAATACTTACCTGATGTTTGTGAAACAGAGGAGAACGTATTTGGTTTTATTCTGTGTGTCTTGTCTCCAGGCCATCGGGGCGTGCAGCTACAGGGAACTCTGTCCGACCACCTCTGGTTCAAGGTACACACATATGGCATATACACAGTACATACTTATATGTATATGTATTATATCATTTATTCTATATGTATCAGCACTTTCTTTTGATGTGTGTGTGTGTGTGTGTGTGTGTGTGCGCGTGTGTGTGTGCGTGTATGTGTGTGTGTGTGTGTGTGTGTGTGTGTGTGTGTGCGTGCATTTGATTTCACCAGCCTCTGTCAGCTGTTTACAGGACAGGCTGAGGCGGTTGCTTAGTAACCAGCCTAGTAACTGAACTTATCCCAAACAACGTCCCCTGGCACGCCAACTTCTGCACAACGCTCACTGCCTTCTGAGAGGAGTCGTGCTTGTGGTTCGACAAATCAGACATTTGTCATTTGTCAATTTGAACTTATGTGAGACCGCAGAATCCTTAGCTTTGTGCTCATCATCAGCCGCATTCTTTTGACATTTCCGTTGACAGTTGCTCTGTGTTTCTCTCTCTCTTACTCTCTCCGTCTCTCTCTCGTCCTCTCTCATCTCCGTTCCGCAGTGCTGGAGGAGCGGAGCCTCAGGGTCGGTCGGTCTCGGCTCTCTCCCCCAGCGAGGAGTCTGCGGCCAGGCAGCAGGTGGAGGAGCAGCAGTGGTACGTGGAGACCCTGAGGAAGGAGATCCAGGCGGAGCAGAGGAGGGCGGAGAGGGAGCTGGAGAGAGAGCAGGCCCACCTGCATCAGCAGCACGCCGAAGGTCAGCGAAACAAACACAAACTAACTGTTAAAACCAAAGAGGTTTTTTTATTATACTTTACCAACTAAATCATTGATCAAAAATCTTTAGATTGGGTTTCCTATCCAGAGGATAATTATGCCAAACTATTTACAGTTATCAATGATCCATTATCAACTTTGATAATATAGTTTCAGTCAACATTAGCCAGTGCAAAAGCGAAAATGCATGTGCTTTTCCATTGACAGGCGAGAACAAGGAAATTACTAGATCAATAAGCTAGTTAACAATAGGCTCTCCACTTCTCTGCCCACAGTCCAGCAGTGGATCCTCCAGGAGAAGCAACGCCTAGTGTCTGTTTCTCCCAAGGGAACCCAGGAGTCTGGGGTGCAGACGGACCTCCTCCCAGCCCCCCTCTTGGAGCGACTGTCCGGTGCCCCCCAAGGGTCCGAGGGTGCTACAGACTGGGTCCTGGACCCTCCTCCACCCAGGCTGGTCAGGGTGAGGAAGAAGGTGGTGCAGGATGAGTTACTGAGGAACCACGCCCTGCGTCGTGCCGAGAGTCGCGTCCGCCGGAAAAGACTGCACCTCCAGCTGGAGAGGATCGCCCGCAAGCGCCACCTACTGGAGGCCAAGAGGGTGCTGCAGAGGCTAGAGCAGACCTTGCCACCGGGGCTGGAGAGCCCTAGCTCCCCGGAGCTGGGGTCCCCCTATGGGTCCGGACAGCCTTCCTGCAACCCTCGTCGCCACTCTTTCTCGGTGGACATTTTGTCCCGTCTCTACCCCCAGCACCCCCCCATCTTCAGGTTAGTAGCATATAGTTGTAGTTGTTACCAATTGTAGCTGGCATGCAAATCAGAAACACCTAACTGCAGCCCCATATTTTATAATTGATCACTAACTTTCACTTTCATTGTATTCCTCTCTCACAGCCACTACCTGAAGAGAAACAGATCCACAGAGCTGGTGTTGAATTCTTCGAGGACAGGGGATTGTTTTAGCAGAAAGTGGGTTTCGGACGAGTGTCTGCCACGAGAGAGGACCAGGAGCTGTTCCAGCAGGGTCTCATCGGGACAGAATCAGGCACCCAGTAGCAGAGCCGGTTCTTCTGAAAACCTCAAACAAACTATTAAGGAGTCCCCCCCAGCCCAGATCTACCAGGAACGTCCGGAGAGGAAGCCTCTGCTTCCCAACCGGAGCCTTACCTTCAAGACCAATCAGAACCCCCTAGGTAGTGTGAAGTCACCACAAAAGACTGCTTTACAGCCAATCAGCAACGAGAACGAAAAAGAACCATCAGTCGAAAATCCCAAAGTCCAGAAGATTGCATGTGTGGATGTCAGGACTCCCCAAGGAACCAATAAAGGGCTCGGAACAATCCGGAAGGTTTTTTCTCGATCCGTTGGGCCGGGTTTGAAGACAGCGCTGTCCAAAGTGTTCAGAAAGCCGCCGTCGGGGGTTAACGGACGAAGGAACCCCAAACCAGTCGGCAGAATGAACAAACTTCATTGGAAGAAAATCAGTAGAGACAGGAGCCTGAAAGATGGCATGACGAACAGAAACCAATGTGCTCTTAAAAAGACTGTCTCGTGCGAGGAGCTGGACCAAATGACGTTCCCAGAGGATGTTAAACACCGGCGCTGGCATAGCACGGAGGCTCTGATGAACAAGACCAGCTCCTGGGTGGAGAGACTGCAGCTGGGCCTGGCTGGATGGGAGGAGGACGAAGGGGGGGAGAGGGACGAGGGGTCGTCGGACTGCGACAGCCTCCTCTCCATGGACTCCCTGTCGTCAGCGTACGCCACCGCCCTGGCGGAACAGCTGAGACATGAGGAGGCTCTGGAGAGTGAGAGCGACAGCGTGGACAGCCAGATGTCCAAAGATTCCTTGGCTGCAGAGAGCAGCACTCTACACTCTAGAGTGAACAGGACTGTGGTGCCTACGTACACGCGGGTGACAAATTCCGCTCATCTTCTCGTTAGGCACATCAGGATACCTAACATCAGCACTGTTCCGGAACATACCGACGGTCAAAGTACTCAGGGAAGCCCAGCAGAGGCCTATTGGAGCCAAAATGGCTGCCCTAACACAATAGTGAGTGTGGAAACTGGAGCCACAATGGAGCCCTCTGTTCACAAGCCAAAGGAAGTGCCTGTTGACATGCAGACCGGCGTCACTAGCAGCCCTCGCTCTCTGAGCAGCTGCAGCATGAGGGAACCGGATCTTCAGCTGGCCCTAACCGACGCCTGGTCTTCCACCGACGCAGCGGACAGTCCCAGGATCTCCGGGGAATGTGCTGCAGCCTTCCGGAGGAAAACACTATTCCGAATGGGGGAGATCAACGGCAGCAGCAGCAGCCCTAGTCAGATCAGCATAGACCTTTCAGACTGTCAGAGCAAGTGTAGGAGCTGGAACTCCACTACATACGGCAGCTCTGAAGGAGTCAACGTAACCGTGGAGGGTCAGAACCGCGAGGCTTCAACCGAAATGTCAGACACAAATCTTTCAGACACTGAAACACCTCCAGAACCAGGGACTGTCATGAGGTTAATCGGTGATACCATGGTTAATAATGATGGCAGAAGACTCACAAAACACAATAAGCTATTGGAAAGTGTGCAGAAGATAACGGTAGATGTTCAAACCCACGCATGCCTAGATGTATTTCCCGCCTCAGAAAGAAGTGAATGTCTTTCACCTGCTGAAAATGAGATTCGCCATAGTAACCTGACAACACAGCAGCCAATAAAATTACATCAGGCATTTACGGGCGTGCCTCTTACTGGTGTGACCAATTCCTCTGAGACTTTTTGTATTTGTACCTCTGGTCAGCCATCCAAAGCCTATGCACAGATGCATCCTGTAGTCCATGAACTCTCCACTGAGGATAATGTACTCGTCAATCTCGATGAAGCAGAAAAGCAGAACAATGTAAAGCCATACGGCAACAATAATACCAAAGATTTGTCGACCCCAAGTGACAAAACACAGCTCATGTTTGAAAACAAACGCTCTCAGCCGGGCCTGGCGCTCTCCGAGCGTGGGCCTGTTAAATCGTCTTGTAAAAGTTCCAGAAAAAGGAACAAAGAGCTTACAGAGGCTCTTGTCGGCGGCTTGAAAATTCCAAAGAGGAGCGACGAAGTGGCCCCAGAAACGTTCTGTTCCACACAAGTTGCCAGGCAGAACGTTTATTGGTCCGATGGCGACAGCGACAATAGTGACACAGAAGAGAAAGTATCCGACGTGGATGTAGACGTTCTCAACCCCGATTCAGACCATGCTAACGTGAGGGCCCAGGTAGAGTCTCAACCAATATGCAGAAAACGGGAACAGGCTGACAAGAATGTTGCAGACTGTGGTCCTAAAAGCAACAGCATGCACTGCTTAACAAGTATCTCTGTGGGGGAGATGAAAGAAATCGAAATGGACCGAAAGAGAGGTAAATCGACCAGTTTGGAAAAGCTATTCAGAACGTCAGTTGGTATTGTCGACCAGAAAGGGAAACCAGAAGAGAGAAAGCCTGTGCGTCAGTGGAACACTATCTGCAGCGCCATCGACCTTCGGATCGCAGAAGTGGTGAGAGGACACCTCACATCGGCCTCTTTAATGAGCGGAGATAACATCGGCCAGAGCCTGACCTCCCCGTCGCCGAACACCGCAGAAAGGATTCCCGCCACGGGTCATTCCACCCATGGCCCGGCTGAACCAATGGGAGAGAGCGAAGCGCATATGAGAGATGAAGGAAGTGATCGGATGAAAGCGGAGGTCAGAGGTCATGCCGAACGCCCTTCCGTGTCACAGGGTGAGACTCACCGTGAAAAGAGGTCAAACGCGCATAGCAAAAAAGATGCTTTGGCGAATGAAGACGAGATACATTCGCCTGCCGAAGTGATGAATTCGACTGGGCGTGCTCCAAACATTGCTGAGACAGTGTCAGACATCCTGCTAAATGATTATTGCCCTCTCTCTGATAACACAGATATGAAGAATTCCACCTGCCAGTACCCACACCGCCTCACATTCCAGCGGGATAGAATTTCCTCACGACATGGACGCAGAGAGTCTCTGGAGAAATATCCACCATCCACTCTGAATGAGAGCGATGAGGTTACACGTGCAGAAACATGTCATTCTACTCCTGCCAGTCCCAATGTTTGCCCCAAACAATCTGACGGCCAGGCATGTTTGGCCGCCCCGGTCTTGAAACCCGATGCCCCACAACCTCAGCACGTCTTCCCTGACATTCCCACCAGTAAGGTTACCACGGATGTGAATACTGATTATACCCAGATAATGGGTCTCGGTATGAATTCAGCCTCCAGTCTTCAGGATAATGACATTGATTCGTGCAAACCAACCTCGGCGTTAGAAACCGCTCATCGTTCCCAAGATGGCTGCCAAGTGTCTGTCGCCATGACGTCTCTCTATGATGGAGGAGGAGTTCACCTGTCTGTACCACACCAGCAAGGCAGCTCAGGTGGCTCAGTGGATGAATGTGTGTTTGTAAAGTCACTTGGAGATATCCCTGAACATTTAGCTGATGAGAGCAGGGTTAAAACGGAGAGAATATCTGGTAACTGGCACATTACCAACAGTAATCAGAGCCATTCAAATAGCTCTGCTCAGACTTGTGTGGTGAATATGAATTATCACAACAACAATCCTGCAATTGCAAAATGGTTGAATCAACACTCCATAATTGCCAACTGTATGCAAAACAACACAACAGAGCCAATGTTAAAAAATGAAAATATTACAGAATCCCAGGTTTTATCAATTATCACAAAAAATAAAAGTCATGTTATCACTACTCTGCCAAGGAATCCAGTGGGAAACACATGTGCTGATGGAGGTGATGTTTCAAAGCAGAGGAACCATGCCACCAAGCACAGAAAGGGGAAGTCTAAGAGATTCAGAAGGTCCAATGCCCTGGTTCACCCAAACTCCTCCTCTTCTTCTGACTCCGCAGTCCAGTCCTCATCAGAAGAGGAAGATGTGACGCCCCCCAGGGTGCATCGCAGTAGGCCTGAATCAACACAATTAAAGTCTAGTAAGTCAAGGCTTATTCAAACAGGAGGCGACAATAGAGCTACTTCTACAGTAACGTCAAAGGGTAGTTTCCCAATGGAGACCCTTTCTTGTCAGCCTATATACGAGGGGCCAGCTAGGGAGTGTTGCCCCAAGAGACATCTTTCACAACCTCAAGAAATGCAGAAAAACCCAAACAAGGAGAGAACCACACCATATCTCAAAGTGAGACAATCACATTGCCTCGAAATACCGCAGGAGTCTCAGATGCATTTTGCCTCAAGTGACATCAACCCCTTCGTTCACCAGTGGCAGGAAGACGAGTCGCTCCAGAAGAGTCACAAGAATCCGGCGTTTGGAAGTGCAGCCAACCTGTCCTGTAAATCCCCGCTTTTGAACAGTGCTGAGAAGCGCATGACAAGATGCTGCAGCGTTGACAATGGCTTAAACGGGCAGAACTCTCCTTTCAACTCCCACCTGAGCACTTTCGCCAACAACAAGGGGCTCTCCAGCACGCTCAGCAGTGGCGAGGATTACAAAGAACACGTAAGGACTACATCCCATGACATCTCAGACATGTCATGTCCACAGTCGTCCAGTATCGACAACCGCCTCGCCAGCCTCACTTTGAACAGTGGCTCTTCGTGTAATGACGTTCCCAGTGGTCTCAGTACCAACAGCTCTGGACAAGTGGACGAGATCATGTTGTTCTACTCTTCAGAGCACGAGTCTCTCGCCAACACGACCCAAGCTCAAAGACAGAGGACATTTGAGGAACACGGCACTCAGACTGAATGTCATGTCATCAAGACCCTCAGTGGCCCTCAACAATACAGACCTACGACTGTCCCAGGTCACAACCTCAGTAGAAACCAGCGCCACCAGAGGAGCAGAACCCATGTTCCTACGACTCTGAGAACCAAAGAGGACATTAGAGAATGTCCCACTTGGGCCAGCATGGAGAACATGTCTGCCCATCTCTCCCAGCTGATCCACAGTACCTCCGACCTACTGGGAGATGTCCAGGGAATGAGGACAGGAGAAACCCTGGTCAAACCCAGCCCCAGGAGAAAGGTTAACATCTCGAATGTCACAGTGCCATGGAGTCATCTTAAAGACTCCACCAGGGAAGGTTGCTTGACCCAAACATCCTTCAATATCGGGATCCAGACTGAAGCAACCTCCATGGCTTTTGTTAAAGAGATCCCTGACCAATGGACTTCACCTACAGAGAGGTCCAATTCCCATGAGGTCAATGTGATAGTCAAAGTGATTGGTTCGGATATTCTTCGTGTTTCCCATGAGAAGGGTTTCCCCGGTGGGGTCATGGAAAAAGCCAGATCAGATGACGGGAAATTGAGAAAGTCTGACCTGAAGATAAACACGTTAGCTGCAAAAGAAAGTCCTGAGCGTCATCTTCTGAATGCCTCTCACAGCTTGACTTCTGTGGAGAAACCAACTGAATCCAAAATGTGTCACACAACATCGTCTCATTCAAGCCATTCAAAGCAAAACACAGAAGTTTGTACCAAAGGTGGTGGGTTATCTCAAACCGGCCACAGGTTATCGTCTGTGGAAACTGGGCGATCTTCGTGCTGCATGGATCAGACCAGATACACAGACCGGGCATCTTCGCCCATTGTCACCCTGGGGGCGAGCGAGAACACCGCGTCAAATGGGAAACACTGTACACCCTGCCTAGAAAAACCAAAAGGAAGCACATTTGGTAGAGACAAAGATGCAGTAGACAGAATATTTGGCGATGTTTCCTCTAATACATCAGTTGAGTCATCATCGCTGGAAAACATGAGTGAAATGAGTTTGAAGGAACCGGGGACATCCTCCATAGCCCTTCAATCACGCGTTGATAGAAATGTTAAAAGGAAAAACGTCACAAATGAAGAGAACAACAATGACCCCATCAGCACCAAATGGCGAGTGACCCCCAACGGCGACTCAGCGAAAAGTCCCCAACAGAGAACTTCTACTTCTAGCAGTGGGATCACTAGATGGAGCCATCCCTCTCCTAGAGGTCGTCTTGGCGACATATGCAGTCAGGAGGTTATGGATCACCATGCCAACAGAGGTATACCCAAGATGCAAAGGACGGAGCGCCACCGAGGACCCACGATGGATGACTCTGTGGACCACGGTCACACCAGGATCTCCACCCTCTCCTCGGTAAGCGACGGCGCTGCCCTCATTCAGGAGGACGACGCGGCGTCCACAGCACCCAGTGAGTGTAACACTGACATCCTCCTCAGCATGAAACCCATCGCCAGCGTGTCCTCACCTCCTCCTCGCCACCACCCTCGGGGGAGGCTCCCCGAGGACCTGCCCATGCACAACAAGTTCACAGACTGGTCGGGCATCAGCGAACGCCAAACAGAACGCCACTCGTCCACTTGTTGCCCCACCAAACGGGCCTCGCAACAGATGAACGTCCAGCAACCGAGATCGACCGATCCGAACCGCAGGGAGGAGTGTGAGTGGGAGGAGGAGGTGGAGGTGGAGGTGGAGAGCTACGGGTCGAACGTGGCACCGGCTGGGCTGAGGGGGAAGAAGGCGAGGGAGATTGAGAAGTTGCGTCGGGAGAGGGAGCGAGTCATGGCTTCAGTCAGGGGGGAGGTGAGCGCTCCCCAGCTGACGGTGGAGCTGGCCGAGGCCAAGCTCCACTACGGCCTGGGAGAGACGGACACGCTGCTGAAGATGCTCTCGCCTGAGTCCAGGGAGGAGGCGGAGCCAGCAGGGGCCGCTCCCACCAAACAGCAGCTCTACGACAGGTGAGGCAGGGGAATACATGGGAACATCTCTGAATCACTGAATTTAAATATCTGTATCACATGTATATGTTACTATGTGTTATTGTTGAATCAAACATGAATGACAAAAATAGCAAAAGTTTACTAAATGGTTCATGAGCATCTATTTAAAACCATGTGAACTGTGCAATATCCCATTTGGTATTTGCACAAAAGATGAGGTAACACTTTATTATTCCTGTGAGGGAAATTCAGGTGTGACATCAGCAAATTACAGAAATAGAAAGTGCAGTCAAGGCAGGATAACTTGAGTATCTCCTAAAACATCACCACTGATCTTTCGATCATTAGATGTCCATGTCAATCAACATAGATATCTAGCGATCAAATCATCACACCTTATCAATTCCTATCAAGCTTTTTTTCTCACATTGATGTGAATGTTCTCCACCACCCCGACCCTTCCCTCCCAGACACAGGCGAAGCGTCGAGGGGTTGAGGCAGGAGAGAGAGGCGAGGCTCCAGAGGTACCGAAGGGCCCGCAGCCTGAGTCCCAGCAAGCATCCGCGCTCGCCCCCCACCCAGCAGGGCGGGTCTTGCTCCCGGGTGGGCGGGCCCAGCCGTCATCAGGAGTACCTGCAGCAGCTCCGCCAGGAGGTGATAGACAGCACCAGGTAAGACCATATGTGGCTCACGCAACGATCTCATTGGTCGGTTTTGCAAGTCTGTTCCCAAGACAAACCCACTTTTGGATATTAGGAATAGAGCTGTTTCTTTTTAAGCTTTAAATAAAAAAACATTGCATATTATTTGAAAATTGAATTAGATTTGAGTAGATTACACTTACAATAATATTATATATTATTATATATGAATCAATCAATATACAGTATGATATTGATATATTTTGATAATCATATGAAAGAAAAACCCAGTGTTGTTGTTTTTGTACTGCATAGTGTCATATCTTTCCGTTGGCCAAGAACAGCGGTTACATACATACATAGAAACTCTATCGGTCAGTGATATCTACTCTCAGCTCCCATATTCCTCCTGTCGACTACCCACTCCCAGAGTACCGGACCCTCCCAGAGACGAAAGCCATTACCCGTCCGAGATCCAGCAGCTCCTGAGGGACTACGGGCGTGCTCGCGAGGAGGCGTGCGGGGAGATAGCGCGGGCGAGGCAGCGGCTGCGCCAGCGCACCGAGCTGGAGAAGAGGAGGCTCCGGCAGCAGGCCGGCGCCACCAAGGTCAGATCAAAGCACGACGCTCGACGCTCGTGTGTCTCTTTTTTTTGTTGGTTCTTTTTCGTCTTAATTGTTGATTGCGGTCGGTGCAGGTGTGCTGATTGGCTGAGTCCTAATTGGATGGCCTGGTGGCTTTCATCCCTTAATTGCGTGTCATAACACAGCACTGATTTCCCCAAATTATAGTGAAACCGTTTTTTGAGAGTCACTTTTTTAAATGTATTTCCTTCATTTGCCTAAACATTGTTTTTGTGTTTTGTGGTGAAACAAAAACAATTATACTTGCTAATTCCCTTTTTATTTGATTGTGTTCATTCATATATTCATATATGAAATTAAAGACATTAAATTAGAGACATTTTACTCCACTATGTGAACATTATAACAATATACAACAATGGTCCAGTGGCAGAGCATGGCATTAACACTAGCTAGGGTTGGGGGTTCGTTTCCCACTGGGGCCTCCTCTGCTCATGGTATTCTAAGACATCCACTAAATGCAAATATATGCAATGCATTA
>OMNR01071218.1:0-10363 GCA_900303205.1 Mora moro
GGTCAGGGGGGGGACACGCACGAGCAGACAGATGGACACCGTGTTTTATTAAAATGTGGTTGAAATACATTACATTTCCATTTCCATTGAGTGATTTACCCTGATGCTTTTATCCAGAGTGACTTTCAGGCGAGGCTGAGAATAGTCAAAGCAATGCAATCAACACGGGGGGAACTCCTGAAACTCCAAGTGCAGCACAACAAGTTCCTAAAAGAAGGACTGTGTGCAGTGGAGAGGGCAGACATCAGTGGGGAGTAAAAGAATCACACCCACCATGCTTTTTAATTCATATTATTCATGATAGTCGAGTGCATAGTTGGAGTTAGTGCATTACGACAAAGTTGTAGAGTGCTCGGTCAAAGACCCATGGGGTTTTTTTTCTCAACTGCAAATCACTACAGTGATTGCTGTGTGTTTTCGACACAGCCGGGCTGAACGATAGTCGAGGAGATGGATGGAGGAGATGTGGTGATCCTTTAAGGCCAAAGTACTGATGAATGACCAAAGCTTGGATCTCTTGTGTATCTGCTACGCTGTGGGAGACATTCGTCAAACTCTAGTTCCTCTCGTCAAACCCTAGTTCTGCTTAACTCTTTCTGGCGTATCTCTGTATCATCTCACTGTGGATAAAGTTTTATCTCAGAAGATAAACCTCAGCAGAATATTGCAATACAGGTTGTGTTTGTTATAAATGTGGTTTCAAACTGCCAGCACAGTTCTTGTGTTTTACCTCAGTAATATAATACAATATCTTGGTGGATAAAGAGCAGCCTCTTAAAATTGCAAAAAAACCTGTCTTTGATTCTTATGCAAAACAGAGCACTTAAGGAACGTTAAAAGGGTTCCCCCTGCATACATTTATTAAATCTGGCAGCCATTTTGTATTAAATTTAGGACTTTTTGTAAACGCTCAACAATACCACATCATGGAGCACTTTATTGAATATGGAAACACACTACACAAGTTTGCCTGAGGCAGTATTTTCACCACACACAAACATGTTCACGATTGAAGCTGAGGTGCTGTCCTTTAAATAAATTGATATCTTACAATGCTTTATTTGGTTATCGTCTGGAACCGTTTTCCACTGCTCTGAAAATAGAAGAAGAAATTCAGTTTGAATCTTAAGATTGTGTTAGCTCTTATTGGTTGCTTCCGTGCTGGTTCCTTTGTTTTTGTACACTCTACACACGTCTTTAAGAAGGCCAGTGATTTCAATTCTTACCTTGCGGTTGTTGGGTCTTACCAGGGAACGCAGACGGGGGGTCGTACATTTCCAGGTCTCGACGCCTTCAAGGATTTTCCTGACATTAACCACCACGGAGGTGTGGTGACTTTGTAGCTGCAAAGATGTCGTCGAAATCTGGAAGGAACAGGTTGTGGGATCGAAGCAGCGGCGCGTTTATCTGCCATTGGCAGCTGTGCTGATTTAACGAAGGGCCCGTAATTAACATGGATTTCCGCTAATGTTCGAGGCCTTTGTCTTTTAAACAGAAAGTATTAATCCCTTTAGTTTCTAGGTTACGTGGCCCACTGAATTAAATTCAAAAGCCCGTGTTTTCACAGATGAACAAAAGAACAGTCGAATTTGTCAATATCATAAAACAATTAAGACTTCAGTCCCCCCCCTGTTGTTTACATTCCCTGTTCCTGCGCTCCTGCGTCGTTCTATCAGCCGCTATACCGCTGTGGTCTCTCCGTATTTAGTTAGACCCGTCTGGGCTCGGCTAATTTGCATGTGTTGTGCACCGGCGCTCCCTGGGATGTGTCCTCTCTGCCTCAGTGTCCTTGTCCTATGCAGATTGTCTCCTTAATTTGAGAAACGTCTCGTGGCGGCAGGTGGCGGGATTCTGTCACACCTTTCTGAGTTTCCCTCCGCAAATGTCAATCACCCCTGGCCATAATTAGCAGGGCTTAGTGTGGTAAATACAGACGCCAAACAATAGGAAGGAAATTAACAGACAATAGAAAAAAACTTTGCTTTTTTGTTTTATTCTGATTGTTTGGTTTGGGCAGAAATTGCATAAAAAAGAATAATTACATCGTAAATATTCCAACACATTGCTGCCGACCAACTCAGCCCAACATCATGGTTATAAATATTTATTTTCATAGGAAATTCAATTCAATTAAACGTGTCCACATCGGCCACTAGAAATACAACAAGGTCTGGTATCACAGTGGGATCCAAAGCCATCTCCTCCTAGAACTCCAGTCCAGTGTTTTTCCACTACCAACAAATCCTTCATGTTATTCTACCCCTGCTATCGACAGACTGGAAGATGACCTGAATATGAGATGCTGGATAGTCATATAGACCTGTCATGCTACACTGGATTAATTGTCACTTCTGTCGTGTGTGTGTGTGATTCTCTGAAGGGAAGCCAGGTGATGATATGCTAGCCTTGTTTCCTATTTACTATTTCTTCATTTAGCAGACACTCTCTTTCTAGATTGCGTCATTATGAGAAGGTAGGGGGACGAGGGCTCAGGGATGTCTACAGGTGGACTGCAGACAGTGGGGTTCGTACCGAACTCGACTCTTGGTTAAATGTGACTGGCTGAAGAAGGTGATATGCTAGTCATGGTTCGATGCGATTGGTTGACACTGGCCAATATTCTCCAAGCAGAATGAATGAGTGCTGCTTGTTTTTTTTTTAATGTAGATTAGTATCGTGTACTACATTGGATTATATAATAACATAATAATAATATCAATTTGTAATATTAATATAGCCACTTTGTAATTCACTTCTTTGACTGATATTTTTAATATATATGATTTATCTGAAACTGAAACTGAAAAATCTTCAAAATAAATACGTTAGATGGATCAAAATATTATCTATGGGTTATTAAGGGAAATTAAAATACAACACATTGATGGATTGGCATGAAATGTGCTTTGACTGCTCCGCGGGGTGCCCAGTGAGCTCATCTTGTCCTAATCCTCCAATTACAAGCTGAATATTCATCTAAATGTCACAGGCAAGTTGGACCACATTTGGTATTTTGAAAAATACTTGGCCCCATATGAAACCAATTTCCAGAGTTGGTCCATCCAATTATGTATTTTAAAAGTTATTAATGTGCTTATCGAAAAGGCTTTGACTCGATCTGTGTTGTGCCATAACAGTAGGAGTTATCTTCCTACTTTGATGTTTTGTTTTCTGAAAATTCAGTAGCAAGTGAAAACTACCCAGGCACCCTGAGAGAAGTTCATCCAGAAGTGTTGGTAATTGGACAAGCTATATAGAGTTTGTCCAGAACATTTTGGAAGCAGAGATAATTAATCTATTTGGCAAACTTGTAGACAGTGTTGGGGTAAGTTTGGACTCAGAAAAGTTAAATTGTAGGACAGTTTAATTTGAATTCTCGCGCCACCACTTTGCAGGCAGGGGGAAACTGCCATGTTTTTCAGGCTTTGTTGTTGTCTTTTTCCACTGCCAAATAAACCATACCGTGCCAAACTCTTATCAAGCATAGCAACCGTACAACCACGGCATTTGGGTGGAGCGAGTGATTGGTCAATCACTTCATTAGAAGTCTTTGTCAAACACAATCATTGTTTTAAATACCCCAACATTGTAGAGTAAGAGTAGGGTAGAGTAAGATAAAAACCAAAGTAATAAAATACTTCCTTAATAGAAACACAATAAAGCTTTAGCCCTTTAAACCCTAATGACGCCCTAATGAGCCTTTATGTGGTGTTTCTGTTAGTGACTTCATTCTCCTCGTGCTACCCATCCATATTTAAAAGAAATTAACCGTCTGCTATCTAAATTGAACTCTCTCCCCTCGTTTTTTCTCCTTATCGTTACTCTAAGCACCTGTGTTTTAATCCAATTTGAGATAGCGTTGTTCGATGCTATCGGGAAATCACTTTCATTAATGCGTTTAAACCCATTGGTGATTGATTTTGTGGAGTTTAGCATTTGTTGTGTCATCTCTGCCTGCTATTTTACATTGATGGATGTTCACCCTGCTAAGCTAAAGACTGCTGTTGACTTTCTATTACAAAGTCCTCCGAGTCTTTTCTGGCTCTTAGACAACTTTTGTATTCTACTGCTTTTTTTGTGTCCTTCAAAACCCCAGCGACACAGACTCGCTAGACGTAAACAGGACTTCAATTTACTTTCTATCCTCCAGTGGAATCTGACACTTTTTTCCAGAATCAGTTTTCTCTTCTCTTAAGTTGCGGCGATGTCTGACGTCCGCGGGGAATACTCAAGTACCGCCGCGCATTCCGCAAATATTTAACCATGCATGGGAACCTCCCGAGTCGAACCGTTTAGACGTGCATCTCCTACCCAAACTGGCATTGATTGTGGCCTCCTCTCCCCTTGCAGGATTATGTTGTTACGAGATAACACCCTGAGGATTGTGAACTCCAGCCGTGCGGATGAGGGCCACTACGTGTGCCTGGCGGTGAACACGTTCGGCTCGGCCGAGATGACGGCCGTGCTCTGGGTGAAAGGTAAGCAAGGCCCATAGGAGGCCTTCATTTTCCGCCAAATTAGCACAAGCCAGCCACGGGTTAACAGCACCCAATGTCACTCTCTCTCCCCCCCCCCCCCCCGCCTTTAGCGAGGGTACCGGGGACTGTATCCTGCGCTCAGTGATCCGTGAAGCAGCTTTCACATCCCAGATTCATATTACAAGGACACACTTAGCAGTGTGAAGACTTCCTGTCTGCAGGTGTCCGCTGCAGAGGAGAGACCAGTGCTCAGGTGACATGCTGTGGTCCTGGGCTTCAGCTGCTGGTTATCTAGGCACCGGGTCTGGTTACCAAGTTTGTAATCTCGGACCCAGCAGTCCTACTATGTTACTGAAGAACGTCTAGGGGGAGACAGTGCAGAGCCTGGGCCGGAAACCAGAAACTGCAAGGGGTGGTTATGTCTTGTTTCCTGTTTTGTTACAGAGATATTCTACAAAAGAAAACTCATTTGCGTTAGTGGATGAAGCTTTCAGAAGGTGATTTTAGGAGTTGTATTCCTATTGTGGTCAGTGGTCTACACGGTGTTGATTTGAAACCTTTACACTGACACTTTAGATGTTCATCTAAAGTCTGATTTGTGAAACTACCAAGGTGGGAATGGATAGGGTGCTGGGTTTGAACCCCACAGTTCAGAACCCTGTTGCCTGCCTGAAGGCACCCTTGAGCAAGATGCCTATTCCTCTACCTGCTCTGAATGAAATGTCTCTACGATTTCAAATACATTACTATGGTTACCCTGGCTAATTGGTGGCGCTGTGTTATATTCTTAATATTCTACAGTGGATTCAATGGGCACTGGCTCTTGTCTAACCCCAGTGTATATTATTAATATTATATGATACAGTGGCTCCTGGCCACTGGAGGTGGTCTCTCCTGGGATGACAGGGCAGTAGTGGCTGTGGTCTACCCCAGCTGGAGGTGGTCTCTCCTGGGATGACAGGGCAGTAGTGGCTGTGGTCTACCCCAGCTGGAGGTGGTCTCTCCTGGGGTGACAGGGCAGTAGTGGCTGTGGTCTACCCCAGCTGGAGGTGGTCTCTCCTGGGATGACAGGGCAGTAGTGGCTGTGGTCTACCCCAGCTGGAGGTGGTCTCCCCTGGGATGACAGGGCAGTAGTGGCTGTGGTCTACCCCAGCTGGAGGTGGTCTCTCCTGGGATGACAGGGCAGTAGCTTTGTGTCTCCAGAGCCCATGCGTGTGGACCTGAGCCCCGGGCGGGTGGAGGTGACGGTGGGGGAGAGCGTGGTGCTGAGCTGCAAGGCGACCCATGACACGTCGCTGGACGTCGGCTTCCAGTGGTCCTTCAATCAGCGGCCAATCAACTTCCAGACGGACGGCGGACACTTGGAGTACATCCAGACCGTCAGAGCACAAGTACGGAGTGGCCGCCCCGAGGGCTACATTTATGTAATGGTTTGTCTTGTCTGACCGCCTGTCCGTCTGTACCTGTCTGTTTCCTAAAAGTACAAAATGTGCATTGATTCAACCATATTCATTTATATATTCTTTAATGTAGAATTTCTGACACATATAACACATATTTCTGTCCATAACCAGGTCAGAGTAGAGGTCAGAGTAGAGGTCATGAAAAACCTTGGGATAAAGCCCCTCTGCGTCTAATTACTGATGTTAGTCACGGCCCCGGCGGCCGTGTCGGGCTGGAGAGGGGGGATGAATCCCCTGAAAGGTCACCCAGCCGAGGTTGTCACGGTGATGAAGGACCTGCCGCCAATCACACACTCGTGTTTATCAGCGCCTGTGAGAGGAGCACCGGATGGGCCCCTACACATGTCGGGCTGCGCACAGATTGCCTCTGAAATGGCAGCACTGTACAACGTCCCGCCAGCCAGCCCTGGGCGACGCCCGCGGCTCGCGGGGGCCGAGGCTTATTTGCATTCCTCACCTCACCGCTGAGAGATTGACTTAAAGGAGCACTTTTTGAAAAGAGGAAAATAAACCATTTGGGGACACAAATTCAACAAATGAATAGAAAAGACCGTAATGAATTTATTTCAGCGTTTTATCGTTCTTCGAGGAACAAAGGCAACCTGTTGCTCTGCGGTAATGGCATGCTAAAATATGATAATTTGTTTATAATGGCCCGACTGGCTCGCGGAAAGATGCTCGTTCGGTCGGGGAGCGGCTACTACAGAGCTTCGGCTGCCGGAGCCACTGCGTCCTCCTCTGTGTCGTCTATATGCACCCCGCGCATTACGTGTGTGGGGTCCAGATGTACCGGTTTGTCTGGAGCCTCGTCTCCCATTGGCCGGTCAATCAGACTTTCTATAGGGGACATGCGTTCACGTGTGAACAGGAGCTGAATCGCAGTATCGTGTTAACTGGTGACTTTGAGAGAATGTCTCTTTGAACACGGACCCCTCTTAAGATAAGATAAGATTCACTTTGTTTAAACCAGACATTGCACGGTGTCCAAGCAGAAAGTCCACAACAGTAATAGAAATTAAAACGAGATTTTTTTAAATAAGAGTAAAAACTACAAAAACATAACACAAACATAACACTACATAACACAATATATGAGTCGTATAAATGTAAATGCAAATAAGACAAAACATTTAAAAACATAAACATTACAGGTCATTACATAAACATAAACATTATCGACGGTTGAGGTAGACATTATTAACAGTATATGCTACTGTATTGAAACTGTACATTATTAACTATTATACATAAGTGTCTTAATTACTAAAAGAGGCTGTAGTATTGTGTGGGCAGGATATTGTCGCGGTTAGGGTGTTTTACTGAAGGTTCTGAGGGTTCGAACCCCAATGTCCACACAGTCTACCTGTCGGCATCCGTGAGCAAGAAGCCTAAACCCCTACCTGCTGCTTCATGACAAAAGTCGCCGTAAGTCACTTTGAAACATAAAAGTGTCCACTCGATGACTAACAGTAAAGTATTTCAAAAAGAAAACCGGTTAGGATTCGCCTGGCGCACTACGGGATTCCCCGACGAGACCATCAGAACGAGGTCATTAATATCGGTAATAACTAGGGACCACCGGGAACCTCAGTAGACACATCTCCAGAGGGCAGGGTTCTGCACAAGTTTGCAACTCGCCGTTCCATTAGCAGCCTTAATACGCCTGCCAGACTGACACACACACACACACGTTCCAGCATCCAACCCCCCACCTGAAAGCCGCCCGACGTGACGCCACCCAACAGATGGCCCGGCTACCCTGTACTGTACGTTGGTGTTCGTCGGCGCCGGAGAGCTTTTGAACATCTCACGGCCGTAACCGTCTGCAACACCGGGGGGGGATGTGTGTTCAGCCGCCCGGCGACTCGTGACCCGCATATCAAACCAGCGGTGTCAATATTGACAAGAGGTGGTCCACCAGAAAGAGCTTCTGTCTGGAGCCTTGTAAGCACAAGCTCCAGGCTGTTTGTGCGCAAACAAAGTACGATACGTAATAAATGGCGAGGGGGGGGGAATAAAGAATCTATTATTCATCACGTGGCCTCTTTGACTTCAGCCTTGTGGTAATATTCTAAATCTGTTTGTAATAGTCCTGTAACAACAAAAAAAACAGCAAAAACTTTAGCCCCAACTCCTCCATATTCATAAACCTAGACGTCGGACGAGGGGGACCGGCCGCACGTTTCTAATCGAGTTTCCCCGCCAAGTAAATGCTCCGGCGAACGGTTGAACAGAAGCAGGCGGAGGAGCGCATTAAAGCTTCATCTCATGCATGGCTCCAGCAGCAGCACCACCAGCAGCAGCACCACCAGCAGCACCACCACCAGCAGAAGCAGCACCACCAGCAGAAGCACCACCAGCAGCAGCAGCACCAGCAGTCCTCCGGAGGCCGGGTGTTTTTCCGTGACAGTCCTCAGCAGGCTCGACAGCATCATGACTGATGTCAGTCTTGTATTTTTAATCAGGCGCTGTGCTAAACAGCTGTCGGCAGACCTTGAATTATTCCCCGCCCCGCCCCAGGCGCCTCTCATCCGAACAGATTTACCAGGAGCAGCCAGGCACCTCGTTCTCACCCAGGCTCCCTGTAGACAGCCTCCGCAACACACACACACACACCTTCCACCCTCCACCCTCCAACCTCCACCCCTGCCCAGCTCACATGTGTTCCGTGTGCTCTCTGCAGCAGTCTTCTACAGTTGACCTGATGATCCGGAGCATCCTCCTGAAGCATGCTGGGAAATACGGATGCCGGGCGCACACCAGCGCTGACACGGTGTTCGCCGAGGCTGAACTCCTGGTCCGAGGTGAGCAGAGGTCATCTCTCTCTCTCTCTCTCTCTCTCTCTCTCTCGTCCAATCACAAACATCTCTGTTGACCATCGGCCGAATCAAACGCCATCTTTGACGCCATCTTTAAAGCCTCTTCAGCGGTTACTCCCTGGTGCGCTGCTAAAATGCTACATTTACTTACTTGCTAACCATCATAATGGCTAAACCATTATGGAGATGTTTTGTTTTGTGGGTTTTGCCGGAACCCATCTGTAGTCAACTCGTTATTACTGCTACTGTGAATATAAATATTTCAACAAAGCACCATCCTCCTCTAAAGGATGCCTCTTCAGAAATCACCAGAACATTATCGTGAAATTATTATTTTGACCTTCCATGCCTCCAGACGTGTCCCTAAGAAGTTTCCATTTTAAATTAAGCTGTCAACATTCAACTTCTAGTTCATTCAACTCTCTCTCTCTCTCTCTCTCTCTCTCTCTCTCTCTCTCGATACCCGATAGGTAGATAGATACATACATACATACATACATACATACATACATACAAAAACCTTCCTCCGCTCTGCCGGGCCGAACAAACAGAATATCCCTGGAATATGCACGACGGTCCTCGGATGTGAACGTAGCCTCCTGGCTTCCAGGAGACACTTGATATGTGGACACAGTACGCCGTTTCTCCCTGATCCCAGGCAGCTGCCAGAGTCTTTACTTACAGCTGCTCCCCCTCAGGTCCTCAGACGGCTGCTGTACTGCCAGATTACGCGTGCGACTGAAGACTGGGGGTAAACATATGTTTGGCTGAGTTAAAACAGAGCAGGGTCCACCGCGTGCCCACCTCTCCTCCACAGCACAGCCGGTACACCGATGCCTCCTGAAGAAGCCCAGAGAAATAGATAAATAGGAAGAGGAAGTACATAAATAACTAATAGTAAGTAGTAAATAACTAAGGCATTCGATATCCCTTAATCAGCAAGAAATCTCATGGCGGGAGATCTATTTCTGCCCCAATCTGGGTTCGCTTGAGTGTGACTGCGTGTGTTCCCGTTCCAGCCTGACCGCTGGTGTTTCTTGCCCCCGAGTCCATCTTATGTGCACAGGGTAGTGTACTGGTTACACCACACTACAGCCGAAAGGTACCGGGTTCGATTCCCAATGTCTGCAGCCCAACCCGTAGGCATCCTAGATACCTCACCCCAACCAGCTCATTAATGACCTGTGTGTGTGTGTGTGTGTGTGTGTGTGTGTGTGTGTGTGTGTGTGTGTGTGTGTCCTCTGTGTGTGTGTGTGGGTGGGTGTGTGTGTGTGTGTGTGTCCTTTCTCCTCTGTGTGTGTGTGTGGGTGGGTGTGTGTGTCTGTGTGTGTGTCCGCTCTGTGTGTGTGTGTGTGTGCCTGTGTGTGTATGTGTGTGCATGCCTGTATATATGTGTGTGAGTGTGTGTGTGTGTATGTGTGTGTGCGCGTGCCTGTTTGTGTGTGTGTGTGTGTGTGCCTGTGTGTGTATGTATCTATGAATATGGCAGTTGCATTAAAATAAATATCTGAAGCAATTATCTCCCATGATAAGTAGATCTGGCTAAAGAGGGTCCTCTGCTCTGCGGTTGCCATGGTGATGACCAGGTACCGCCCGCGGGCCT
>OMNR01071227.1:1910-12764 GCA_900303205.1 Mora moro
GGATTGTTTTTCAAACCAACCACTCTCGCTTTGGGGAGACTCTATAAATTGTTCCGTGTCCAAACAACTTAACAAGTTGTTGGGAAGGTGATAGCCTATTCTATTGGAGCTATAGGCTAGTCTAAAAAAAACTAAGCCTACAACACGCAATAGCCTATATAAGTCACATAATAGCCTAACACGTGTGACGTCCTGTTTAATAAACGAGCTCCGCAGACACCAGTGTAACAGGCGGCCGTGTGGCCGTGTGGCCGTGTGCCGTGTGGCCGTGTGGCCGTGTGCCGTGTGGCCGTGTGCCGTAACGTCGTGCGGATGTTTTTTCCAGCAGCGCTTTATCAGCGAGCAGTCAGCGGTGTGTGTGAACCTTATCTCGGAGGTAGTGTGTGTGCAGGTTTTGACAACACCCTGAGTTCAGTATCTATCAGGCTCCTCCAGAGAGGCCACGCTGAGTGTGTGCGTGTCCTCCGGTACCCTGGCCTGCCGTATTATTACTGACATCATCACTGACGAAGGACCCTCAGCCGACACCCGGAGCCCCCACACACGGACGGTCTTAGCGGCACGTGTATTGCCAAATAACTTGTGGATTAGATGGCGTGATTAAACATTGTGAGGATTAATGCAATACTTCTATTTTAAGACATCATGATATCGATGTATTATTATTATTATGCTTCATTCATTTTAAACGCCTAATGACAAAATCAATTCGCACATTTTAGTTTCATGTAAGCCTACTATGTAAAGAGACTTTAGATGAATTAATGTGGAAAGAAAACAGGCTGAATAACATTTGGGCCTATAAACAAAACGCGCTTTTACAAACGGTCGGATGACGACTGAATAACCTCGGGGACATCGGCACGGTTAACGCTTTTATCAAAACGAGAAGACAATCAAATTAAAAAAATAATTCGTTTTTAATTATGTTGTTTTTATTGATATTCCTCTTGTCTTCTGTCCTCCTGTAGTTTCCTATCACTACTTAATGATCGGCTCTATTTTAATTTATGACTCTCGCATTCTTCAAGGGTCATTCGCCTTGACCCCAAGAAAGTTAACTTACAGAATACGTGTAATATCTGTAGTTACTGCTGCAGATCACCGCTGTTTCTCTCACTGCTGCCTCTAACCCCTCCGAGTCTCCCAGTAGACGTGTAGAGCCCACTGTCCCCACGGCTCCAGTCGGCTCGTCTAGCGCAGCTTCAGCTGGGAACGACATCACTCTTAATAGGCCTACACGTCTTAAGAAGTGCAGAAGTGACCAGGCGTAAGCCTTTCACGTTGACCAGGGGAGTCATTGAAAATGTTAATGTTTTGGGTTTTTTTTCCGCTGTTTTGTTTAAAGAGAAAAAGTGACAGCATGCCTCTAGCGTACTTTTCACAAAGTTTTGGAGAACCCAGATCTCCCGTGTGCCTTCAGATTGAAACACGTGGAAAGTCACTGGTTGTTAAAAGTCAACGACTCGCCGCAGCTGGCATGTCAACACGTCCCGCACATGGCTGACACGGTGTGTTGTTGATGTAACGTGTAGGCAAACGCTACGAAGACAAAAAGCACCGCGCACACACACACACACACACACACACACACACACACCCAAACACAAACAAAAACAAAACGAGTTCGCACATCGCGACACTGATACGCGACTCTTACCTGCTGTGCTCATTCGGACCCCTCGTCGCTTGTGTAAGAATGAACCCGACGTGTAGCGCAGCGGGACAGGTCTCGGAGCCCGACGTGTAGCGCAGCGGGACAGGTCTCGGAGCCCGACGTGTAGCGCAGCGGGACAGGTCTCGGAGCCCGACGTGTAGCGCAGCGGGACAGGTCTCGGAGCCCGACGTGTAGCGCAGCGGGACAGGTCTCGTGCGGTCGACAACAACACAAGTCACTTCACAAGTCACTTCACAAGTCACTTCACAAGTCTTCCAGCCGCGCGCGTAAAGGCATCGTCGCTACGGCGCGAGCCGTCGGCAGGAACTTTGGGAACTTGCGTCAGGGAGGAAGCGCGCGGAGAGCCTCGCGCGGGATGCGACGCTGAGAAACGTCAACAACACAGTTGGGGAAGAGAGTCTAGACCGCTCACACACACACTGAGTCTCTGCCGTCCGACGCTGTGTGGAGGTGAAGGGAGAGTGCGGGGCAGTGCGGGCCAGAGGGAGAGAGGCAGGATAACCCCTCCCCGAATCAAGTCAGGAGAGACCAAGCACTATCACTCATCCCCCTTTCTCCCACTATCTCTCGCTGTCACACACTCTTCTCTAGCGCTGTGTTTCACCTTGTTTAAAACCGTCCGCTAGGAATGCAACGACTTTAAATGCAGTTAATTGAATAATTGTGTGTGGGGAAAACAATAAGAAATTAAGTGTTATGGTTGAAGTCCCTTTTGTCTATTGAATGGTCTATTTTAAAGTGGAAAGCATAAAGACGTGGTGGCGTATAGGCTATATGAGTTAAAGTTAATTATTATATTAAAGTCAACTATAAAGTCAAAGTAGCCTGGTTTTTCACAGAAAGTCAATCGTGAAAAAAATGTCACTAACACTGATTTTCTTCGTGCACTTTAGACCGATTCGTATAATTAAATTAAATAAGTAGGCCTATACGCTATAACGTTGTGAATTCATGAAACGGGGCGTAGATAGAATAAGCCTATAATTCAAGTCGGAAATCATGCACTATAAACACACGATTTATCCGACCCTTAGGCTTATCTTTCTTTATTGCAGATTAATAACTTGAACTAGGCCTACGATGGAGTTTAATGAGTTTGCCTTAGGCCCTATGTGTGCATTGTTCCAATAAATTGATCTAGGTCTACACAACGTTAACAGTTCCTATTTTGTTGTTTAATTGTTGTTTTATCAACTTTTAATTCAACTTCAGATCAACGGCAATCGGTAGGCCTACTTAAGTCCGCTGTATCTTTTCTGAGCGCGTCAAGTCCCTTCATTACTCTTACTCTTACGCCATCTTTTGGGCGTTTACAACTCAAGCAAACGTTTTGCCGATTATTGCCGCATGCCAATACGGCTTCAAGAGTAAAACAAACTAGAGATGCATAAAAAAGAAACAATGGATAATACCTCTATGTATGAATAGACTTCATTAATAATAGGCCTACCTCTTTATAATATCTAACATCCCCTAGAATATGTGGTGATATGATGCGCTGCCAGTAGGGGGCAGCACCGGCCCTTCACGTTACAGTAAAGAGCAGAGACGGAAACGGAAGTGACGTCGCAGGTGGCTGTTGACAAACCCAGCTAGCCGTGCTGTTTTGGCATGAGATTGTCATAGTCCTGTTGTACAACATTGTTCCTCTATAATGAGTTCTCCAGAGGGCCGGCATGGTACAAAACGACCTGTCTCTCCAAGCAATGTGGGTTGACGTACATCGTGTTTCTGTGTGACTTGTCGTTAGTAGCCTGATGCTAAACTCAGTCTTTGCTGGCAGTACAAGGAGGCACATTTAGCGTGGATTGCAGCAGTCGGCTTTTGTAACTATCTCAGCTGTTTAGGCTTTGAGCCACAGATGTGTATGTGTGTTGTCTGTACAACTTTCAATGATCAAAGCATTACAATTAAGTCTGGTTGGATTATATCTGGTTAAAGCTCTTATTTGCCGGAGTGCACAATGCATTTCATTCATATCATCACAATATGAACGACCCCGATATTTGTTAAAGCTGCAGTCCAGGGTTTTTTGAAATCTATAAAATGATCACAAAATGATCAATTTAATGGAGTTAAAAATGTATATGTTGTATATCTATATATAGTATATAGGCTTAGATACATGGCATCAAGCACTGCCAGGTTTCAGTGAAACTGTCGTGTCATTGTACCATACTCTTAAATAACAAGTCTTATCTTCAAGAACTATCTGCAAGAAATGTTTTTATTCAAAATGTATTCTTGATTGATCTTGATTGCTCGCTGGTGATGATCACCAGGCCTCTGTCTGACACTTTGTTTCGGCAGGACGGCTCCACCCAGTGGGGGGCAGTGGATTTGGGGAGTGATGAAAGGAAGCAGAAGTTTCTGCGGTTGATGGGAGCGGGAAAGGTGCGTTGGCCTCTGTGTGTCACATACAGCTGCTACAACATCCTGTAAATAAACCTGTCAAATGTCCTTCTAAAGTTGAGCCCTCTCTGTGTCCCGCCAGAAAGAGCACACCGGACGCCTGGTCATCGGAGACCACAAGTCCACGTCTCATTTCCGCACTGGTGAGAACCTCCGAACCACGTCTGGACTCTTTATTGCTATACAGGGGGAGGAGGATAGCGTAGTGGTTAGGATGTTGGACTACTTCCAGCTGAAAGGTTCTGGGTTCAATCCCCAATGTCCACAGTCTTACCTGTAGGCGTCCTTGAGCAAGACGCCCTAACCACCTACCTGCTCATTAGTGACATGCATAGGTGCCGATTACGTCGGTGCTCGGGAGCATCAGACTAGTGTCTGAGGTTGAGACTGGTTATTGTAATCAGTCTTTCTGATTGGCCAGTATTGTGCCAGGGTGGTATATATGGTGCATATCTAATGTCAGGGACATTATTGTCCCTGGGGTTTGGTTCTAGCGTCAAGGGACTCAAACAAACACGTTGGACCATTCTCCACAAAGAATCTGGCTGCCAAACATGGCTGCCACTTTACACGCCCACCCTCACAGGTCAGTGCTGTCCAGGTGTGGTTGGGTAGGACTGAGTCCGTGTGGGGTGGTGGTGGTGGGGGGGTCTGGAGCCCTGATTGATGTCCTCTCTGCAGGGAAGGAGGACAAGAAAATCAGTGGTGAGTTGGAGATGCAGTACCAGCAGGGCATGGATGGCAAGCTGTCTGGCCGCAACCGGAGACACTGTGGGCTGGGCTTCAGCGAGGTGAGTCCCCTCCATAGGGAGTCATGCATTTAGATCTTTGGTCATATCCTATTCCCTGCATGGATGACATTACTATTAATAAAAAACTACACAGGGATGCAAACAACTCGCTTTTCTTTGGCGAATGTTGCCAAGTTTTTTGTTGTTGTTGGCAAGGGGGTGACATTGATGTACGCTGAATAGAAAGCATAGAAACAATACAATGTTTATAACTGTATAGCAATGTTGCGCGGGAGAATTTATACGCACTCAGCCCCTCCCTGCTTTCACCCGCATTTAAAGTCCAGCGTCGATCCCCACGGAGGGAACGATCCCCGAGGTCACGTCTGGCTGACTATTATTGTTGGATGTGTTTTCAACTCCAGCTGGCCCTGTAGGTAGGGCTGGAAGTCATGCTCGCCAGTGAGTAGCTGTAACAGTCTAACTGCCTACAGTAAGTAACTACGAACGAGTGACACTTTTTAAAAACTGCATTTTAGTCTATTATGTAGAAATGTGACGTGACTGATTATCAGTCGACCTTAAACAAATGGTGCTGGGTGTCCGGGACCTCTCCGTGTACAGAGCAGGACTCGGATTCAGAGCCAGTCTGAGGCGGAGAGCGGTACTCGTTTCTAGAGGACTGCTGTGTACTGCTCTCTTGGTTCTGTCATACTACCCTCCCACTAGCTGCAGCTCATCGCTAATAACTCGCTAGCTTTATCGCTAAGCTAATATATGACTAACAATAAGCTGATGAGACGATGAAAGACGATTTGTTATCGGCTTGTAAGTTATGGATTTAAAGACTTGATAACCCTGTTGATTGATCGTCCCAAGCCAGCCCAGGCTTCTGCTAGGGATCCCAGACAAGCCAAAAGTCCCTCAACAGAGGAGAGGATAGTTGTTTGTTTTTAAATCTAATCAATGTGTAGGCTATATCCAAATGTGTTTTTTAATATAAACTAAAGTTTGTTAAAAATGGGACCAGGTCATTATAGTAAGGCTCAGCAAGAGTGGTCCTCACTAGTTTGCATTTTCGGTATAATATAAACTCATCAAATACAAGGA
The DNA here is from genome assembly GCA_900303205.1 of Mora moro. Lineage (NCBI taxonomy): Eukaryota > Metazoa > Chordata > Actinopteri > Gadiformes > Moridae > Mora > Mora moro. The sequence goes on from OMNR01071227.1 coordinate 7,842, forward strand.
ATTGATTAAAATACAGCTACTCGCAGATTCCCTTGGAACAAATTAATATAAAACTTTTATTTATTGAACTACTAGCCTAGTGTATAACTCTAAATAGAGTTAGGAACAGGGCAACTAGAAGACGCTGAACAGGGGCCCAGTGTCTCATGTCTCCGATAGTTAGGATATACCAGATACACCGTTGGGATTGTAGTTTATTCGACTTTGGGTAGCTCTTGTTTCACCCTACATGTGTTTGCATCTCTCACGACTCACATAGTCTCACGTAGTCTATTTCAAAATGACAAATTCTAATATTTCTAGGGTACCTAATAGGCTAGGCTTCCTCAATGAAGTTGAAAAGGAGCCGTGACAAATCGGCGTATGACTATGTCATCTTTGGTTTGCGCCGGCTCGCCCAGTTCACACACGGCAGCTATAAATTAGGTTTTAAATTCCTAATTGTTAGGAATTGAGGAAAGTGTTGTTTCTGTGGCAGGGCAGTAATCCAGTATTTCCATTTCCATCAGGGGCAGCACATGGCTGGGATGTAGGCATCCATGATTCAAATTAATCTCAATGCAGTTTGAAATGCTAATCTAAGATGGAGTTTTATTTAAGGCTAGACTTGTAGTCTGATGTCAGACCTTTGTTTGAGTCTTTTAACACTTTTAAAATAGCAGCTTAATTTCCCCTTGGGATGAATAAAGTGCCTATCTATCTATCTATCTATGCAGATATTGTGTTCCAAGTGGATTCGGATCTCTCTGCTCCATAGTTCCTATAGCGTAACGTCTGCGTGGATGTGCTGTCTCCCTCCATCTCTCACCCGTCACCCGGTAGGAGGAGTCGCTCCCATCCGAGGCGGCGGAGGACCAGACCAAAGCAGATGAGTCCAAGACCCCTGCAGGTGACGCCGTAGAAGGGCAAACGGAGCCCCAGGAGAAGGCCTCGGCCCCTGAGCCGGAGGACTCCGACTCAGATCCACCACAGTCCCCCACAGAGGACCCGGAGGAGGAGGAGGAGGAGGAGGAGGATGAAGACGAAGACAATGGCGACGACAGTGACGAGGACAAGTAGCAGAGCTACAAAATGGCCTTTGTGAAGTCCACATAGGACTGGGCTCTCTGGCCCGGGAGACTTTTGTACATCGTTTTTTTGTGTATCTTATCTTTTGGTTATCTTCTTCGATTGTTACTCGTTTCAAAGCGTTTAAAAACCACAAGCTTATGAAGCACACGGTTCTGAGAAATGAATCTGTAGTATTAACTCTTCTCCGCTGGTCAGCTAGTGTGTAACCGTGTCAGAAGAGACAACTGCCAAATTTTAGATAATTTCAATGTTTGTTTGTTTGTTTTGTAATGGGTGGAGTGTATGTTGTCAGCACTAAGCATGACTGGTACACTTGTAGAATATAGAAACTGGAGAGAAATCAATAAATTGAGGTACCAGCCATTTGCTGTGATGATCGCTCAATGATATATAGTGATGTGTTTAGCATATAGCGTTATTCAGTTTCCACTTGTGTGCTGTGTTGCCCGTGTGCTACTGCTGTACATTAGCTTTGCGATGTTAGCTGAAACAAAGCAGTGGGGTGTGGAAGCACTCAAACAACCTTAAGGCCCCGAGAAACTTAAAGGGCCCCTATGTTACTAGTAGGCCGGATGTTGATTAGCCTTACAAACCGTCACATGCCATGTCAAGATCTACCCTCTAGTGACATCACAAGTGGGAGTGTCCACTCAGATGTATGATGGATAGATCAGTCTACCAGCCTACCCAGTGGACTGTACCACCTGGTAGGTTCATCTATCCATCATACATCTGTGTGGACACTCCCACTTGTGGTGTCACTATCACATTTTTAATGGCTAATCAGCATTCCACCTGGTAGTAAAATAGTGGCCCTTTAAAACTAAATCAATATTGCCGTGTTCCCATCGGCTGTCGAATTGCTGTCAAACACAGCGATTTGGACAGAGTACAGCCACTGCGATGTGTGGGGTCTTCGTTTAATGTCGTGGTGAGGCGCAATCATTCCTGTGGTATTTTTGACCAATTGCAGGCAGAAGTGTATTGGGGGTTGTGTGCAAAGTTCAGCTTTACCTGCACACACTGCAGCAGTTGAAGCCCAATGTGGCTTGATTTGGTCGCAAACCTGCCATTTTGTCTGTGCGAAAACACTCATTTCGATTTAGTTTGAAGTATCCTTAGAGTGACCTGCGACAAGTGAACCACCATCTAAGCAGTTCTACAACCATATAATCCCCTGACCTGATCTGTGCGTGTGTTTATAAATGCTACACTTATGCTACACATAAGAGGTGTGAACCTGCTCGACTGCTAGACTAGTAACCCAGCTGGACACCACTGATGAAGGTCAGGTTCAATACAATCAGCAAATAACTTGCATGTAGAACATCCCAGCCTGATCCAGAACAGTCCCATCATATTCTGCTTGTCAGTGTCTTAAAACTAATGAAGCATAATACACAAGCTTCAGAGAGCACGGACAGGCTTCTATTAAACATAACATGAAGTCATTGTAAACAGATAAAGTTGTACTCAATGGATAGATAGGAGGAAGGAAGGAAGTTAGAACAGTAACCAGAAGTATCTATCACTGATGTAAGATTAAATTTGACATGTGTGTCCAATATTGTTGTAGATTTAACCAATGAATACTGTGTCCTGTGGCAATAACTTTACCTGAAATACTGAAAAAGTATTTGTAACGTTTTCTAAATACTTGATTGCAGCATGTGCCAGGGCAACCATTATTTACTGCAGACAAACAGGAATCAACAAAATGTACAAAATTATCTTAGAATAAAACCACATGTATTTATTTTTTTTATGAAACAACCGTGCCTATTAAAAACCTTTGACTTTCATCTTGTAATGTAGCTTGTCTTGTGCATTAGGAGCAAAGCATTCAGTAAGAGCACATTGACTTATGGCTTGGCAGTGCTGTGCCCAAGACACACAGTTAGGCTTACATATTTAACATTCAAATATATTATTTGTCCAATACATTAATCATTTTATCTGAAAAATAACCATTATGTTTCAGTTTGTTATTGACTCATAAAAGTATTGATTGTAAAACAGTGATGTGGCCTAAAGCTATTCACTCGTGTCATAAGGCGTTATCATTGTCACATAAGTGCAAAAGCAAAACAATGTAAATAAACATTTTCAGCTCAAAGATACGATAGGTAAGATTTGAGAGCTGTGAAGAGAGAGCAGAAGAGAGCAAGAAGAATAAGCAACCCAAAACAGCCCGTCCTCCTTATGTTTCTCCCCATTGAGAAGTTCTGCATCCACACACTTGTGCTGGAGCTAAGATGGCGGTGTGTGCATGTGATTGACACAGGGAAGAGATGTCCTGATTGGTCAGAAATGAGCCGGGAGCGGTCTAAGTTGGCTCGTCCAGAGGCAGGTCAAGTCAACCGGACAGATCGGTCACAGATGACTCCCTAACAGAGGCTCTTAAATCTCACCTAAAGCACAAACATGACCTTTCCTTTTACGAAGAATACTTAGGGTCTCTAAAAATATTTGTGTCAATAAAGTTAAACATTATTTATAACAGTAATCATTATTAACTAATGATTAGTTCCTCCGTCTCACGTGCACTCTCACGTGCACAAGCTTCTGGTCACTCCTGACATCACAGGCCATACTTCAGTTATCTGCAGCAGCTCTGGCTGGAAGACAGAAACACACACGGTCACATAATGAAATGCATTCAGAAACATTTGACATGGACTGGTGCCGTAAAAGTGATCATCATGACTGACACCAGAGGTACACTGATGCACATAATACGGAGAATTGAATCAACAAAGAATTGAAAAACAACAGAATAGAATAAAATAAAGACCATCACAGAAGAGAAAATATGATTTTGATAGGCTTCACATTTAATATGTTAATTGTGATATTTGTAATTGTGTAATTTGCTGATATTGGGTGTTGTGGTTTAGCCTGTAGATGGCAGCAAACTAACAATAGTAGAAGGAATGAGTTCTTATAACACATCCATGGTGACATGTAGTTGCTCTTTAAAGGAGCCATCTCTTCCTCTGCCAGAAGAGGACACATCCAGAAGAGGACACATCCAGAAGAGGACACATCCAGAAGAGGACACACATCCAGAAGAGGACACATCCAGAAGAGGACACATCCAGAAGAGGACACACATCCAGAAGAGGACACACATCCAGAAGAGGACACATCCAGAAGAGGACACACATCCAGAAGAGGACACACATCCAGAAGAGCACAACCCCAAGCCAGGAGTCGGAGGAATGTGCACAGTCAGTGATATTTCCTTCTTCTCTTTAATTTAACGGATGCTGGAGTATTCTGAACCAGTGAGAAAACTAACTAACTAATGTAAAACAAAGCCAAGGCAAAAACAGTGAAACTAATGCAGAATTTCGGAAAGAGCAGTTGTAAATTGTCACACAATTACATCACCACCAATACAAAATTATAGTTTTCATTTAAAAAAAGCACTCCTGTTGGGCATGTGGTCAAGTTTTCAATAGGTACACATGGTGATCTCATTACACACTGCAAGTTCAAATCTCTAACTCTCTGAGTCTGTGCACATTCCCGACGAACCTCAAACAGCACACATATAAAACTACAACACCCACAATCACAGGAAGGTGTACCTGCCAGCATCCTGTCCAGCCGTCACTGCACAGCAGACAACAACAACAAACCATAGTGTCACCATCTGCAGTACAGCGACCCTCCATGTCGTCTGTATGATGTATGGTTGGTAGGGTAGGTTTATACATGTGGTCTGTATGATGGTTGGTACAGTAGGTTTATACATGTGGTCTGTATGATGGTTGGTACGGTAGGTTTATACATGTGGTCTGTATGTTGTATGGTTGGTAGAGTTATATTTAAAACTTAAACTTAAAG
>OMNR01071229.1:0-11189 GCA_900303205.1 Mora moro
AACTTGTTTTTGTCAGGCTGTGGGGGCAGTGAAGCTAGACACACTCCACACTAGATGATGTAAAATTACTAACAGTCACAATCATTGCCACGACACAATCTCGTCAACACCAACCAAGCATTAAACAAGACAATTACACATTCATACAATAGTAGTAGAGCATGATGCACACGTCATCGTTGGCTGGTCATCCATGTTTTACCTGCTGGAGGTAGAGGTCCACGTTGCCTCCGGACGTGGAGCTGCTGGAGGAGGCTATGGCCAGGACGGGGTGCCCGGGGTGCCATGCCAACTGGGAGGGAACCCCGCTGCTGGGAGGAGCCTCGATGCGGTGGTCAAAGTACACTGCCATGGGCCCGACACTCTGGGGGGGAACAGAGAGATGGGGGGAGGACTGTATATTCTGACCTAAATCTAATGGTTGGTACGACTGCTTGAAACACTCTATTATGTATACAATTATATAAAATGTATTATTATTATAATACACATACATATATATTATTATTGTTATTATTATTATTATTATTATTATTATTATTATTTTTATTAATTATCATGTGACTTATGTCAATTAAAAAACACCTACTTCTCTGGAGGCAAACATTTATTATAGTTCTTCATAAAAATGTTAAACATATCTGTCAAATAAACACATTTGTCATTTTACTAAACTATATGTTATACTATAATACTACTTATAGTATAGTAGTATAGCTATAGTATACTATACTACAGCTATACTACTATATCTTTATTACCTTACTATAAATATATGTACATGTAGACGATGTAGATATGTGTTGCTGATTGAACCACTATAGTACTACATTAGTACTACATTAGTGCCAGCGAAGGGGTTCCCTCCCAGTACTATATAGTACTACATTAGTACTACATTAGTGCCGGCAAAGGGGTTCCCTCCCAGTACTATATAGTACTACATTAGTACTACATTAGTGCCGGTGAAGGGGTTCCCTCCCAGTACTATATAGTACTACATTAGTGCCGGCGAAGGGGTTCCCTCCCAGTACTATATAGTACTACATTAGTGCTGTATTAGTTTGCAAGTCCTACTAGTACACACATACATTGGCACAATGCTGAAGCTGATGTGTAGCTGACGAATGCAAATGTGTTTTTAATGGGCGTATTGGTCCATATTGGTCCATATTGAGTAATGAAGCTGATTAAAGTTAAAGGACATTAAAAGTTCTTCTCTGACAGCTGAGTCCAGTTAGCATGTACCTTAAGCACCATTTGAATAGCTTTAGCGTTTTGAGAAGCCTTACAACTAAACATACAGTGTAGAGTGTGACTAGACCTATCGTGTATGTATCCCGGACAGTTAGTTAACAGTATATATAGTATATACTAGTAATAAACTTGCTGTGTAAATCTAGACAAGCTGAACATTAATCCATTGATGTTCTGTGATGTTACCGTGATAGTTAGCAAAGGTTAGCCAAAGCTAACCCTTATTTGAGTGCACCTCATCATCATAATAATAATAATAATAATAATAGATAAACGGTGTTATACGACGCAGAGATCATGAGACCGCTACCTGCGGACCGTCTTCGCTTTTCCGTCGAGTTCAAATCCCTTTAATCCACTAAAACCTGAAGCCAGGCATCACTTCAGCTGAACGGTGGTACGCGAGGAAGCGTCGCTCTCCTGTTACCCCTGACAACAACGTCGGACACTGAAGGGGCGGGGTTACGGAAATTGCCGAAGAGGTTCCGAGGAGCGATCACGTGACTCAACAGGTGGAGAGAACTGACCATGAGCAGTTTAACCAGCATTACTTCTTGTTTAACCGTACAACACTGTTTAACCTTGCACATTCTTATATTTATTTTGTATAACGTAACAACTTAAAGTTACTTTAAGATGTACACCTTAAATGGTATTCATTTCATGCTATAACTTCACTTCAACTATACCTTTTATTATTTTCAGTCTAGTATAATATAAACTGCTTGTATGTGTTGATGACGGTGATAGTTTGCGTTTTTACTGTGCTTCTTGTGTCCGGTGTGAACGTTACCCAGGACAGCCTTCATAAACACGAAAAAGAGAGGGAGATGTTTCTTCACAGGAAGTGGTCCAAGAGGACATCCTTTCGTCTAAGACAATAAGAGCATCCTGCGATTCTGTCTTAATACGTTTCACCTGGCCAAGTAGTGGTCCTCTTAGGATGTGAGGGTTCTTATCTGACATACTAACCCAAGGCATGGTCTTGTCTCATACGTGTGGTGGTCAGGGTGGGTTAGGATGCCTTTGCCATGGCAATTACGTCATGACCACAGAATCTTATAGCCAGAGAGTCAGGGATGATCTCAACTCCTGTTCAACTAAAGAGTCGCTGAACAACACACCGTCACGGCAACCACGCACCCTCACGGCAACCACACGCAGTCATGGCAACCACACGCCATCACGGCAACCGCATGCCATCACGGCAACCATGTGCCACCACGGCAACCATACACCGCCACGGCAACCACATGCTGTCACAACAACACACTGTCATGGCAAACACACATGCTGTCCTGGCAACTATGCATTGTCATGGGAACATGACAATCATGGAAACCACACATGGTCATTGCGACAACATGCTGTAATGGAAACCACACATGGTCATGGCAACAACACACATCCACTACACATCATCAAGCTGTCTGTCCTTATCAGTCAAGTGTTGTGTATCAAAGTAAATAGTTCAGTGTTATGGTACGTTTTTTATTGTACAAAAAATAAAGTTATATCCATAGAACTCTTCCTCAAATAGTTTCCACAATTCACTTCACCTCCACCTTTCAACTGTCCGTATTTCAGACCGTTTCAGCTGACCAACATCTCCAGGACATCTTGCGGGGGTCATAAATCTTCCAGGGCCGGATGTGGGGGTCATACATCCTCCAGGACCGGATGTGGGGGTCATGGAGCCTCTTGGAGGACAGGATGTGGGGGTCATGGAGGCTCCAGGAGGACCAGATGTGGGGGTCATGGAGCTCCAGGACTGGATGTGGGGGTCATGGAGCACCAGGACTGGATGTGGGGGTCATGGAGCACCAGGACAGGATGTGAGGGTTATGGAGCTCCAGGAGGACTGGATGTGGGGGTCATGGAGCCTCCAGGAGGACCGGATGTGGGGGTCATGGAGCCTCAAGCTGTTTCTTCAGACTCTTCTCCAGGAGAACGAGGCTCTGAACGGCCAGACGCCTGCAGTCTGCATCTGGATCATCTTCAGCGACATCTGGAGGAGCGAGAGAGAGAGAGAGGACACCTCACACACTAGATACCTCTGTAGGACCTACGACCCCCGACCTCAGAGCTATGGGGAGGCAGCGTTTAGTGTTTACGGCACCTCTACTAGAGGAACATCACAATCCGTCAACAACTTCTTGAAACCTTTCAATACCTTTAGCTTTCTCCTATGAATGTGTCTTTTTCTTTTGTTTAATCCTACCTTTGTATCTCTGGTGTTTACTGCTCTTGTTGTGTTGTTTCACTTGTTAAGAACTGTATTGCCATCTAGTGCTCTATAAAACAAGTCCTAACTGAGTAGAGATGTATCTGCACGGGGGTAGAGTGTTAGGTTTATGAGCTGTTAATGTCGAGGTTTCCGGGTCTAACTCAAAACATTAGTTCATATTCTTTAAAGAGTGTATAGTATACTATAATGTATGATAATATAAAGTAATACTAACTATTGTTATTCAAGTTAATATAGTGTAAGCATCCTAGAGAAAGATGCCTATCCTGACCTGCTCCTTGTTGACATGTGTCTGAATTCACAACAAGCCACTTTGGATAGAAGCATCTGCTATGACTAAATAGTGAAATAGCTATTCTGGTAATTTCCTGACTGAATCATCTATTTTCCTGTCATTTAAAACTGAGGATGTGATCCCTGGAGTGTTCAAAGTTAAAATAAAAATAAGAACGAACGGAAGATGATGCCAATCGCGTCACCGGTGGTCTGTACAGGATATCCTGGATCACTTTTCACTCATTTCCCAGAAGTCTTCACTCCAGCTGGCCGTGTGTGTGTGTGTGTGTGTGTGTGTGTGTGTGTGTGTGTGTGCATGTGTGTATATATGCGTGTTCCTGCGCGTGTGCGCATGCGTGCGTGTATATGTATGTAAAAAAATAAAAGGGAGGACATCACTGTGGAGTGAAGGGGGCGTGGCTTGGCATCAGACTTGCAAACAAGGGGGGCGGTGTGGCGAAGGCCTGAGAGGTGAGCATAATGAACGGAGGGATATATAGTAATGTGTGTTTGCTCTCCCCCACAGTTGATTCTGAGGACGTAGCCAAGGAACGCCGCCATCGGCTCCTCGCGTGACACTATGACGATTCTTCCATGTTAATAATGAGCCGAGGTAAGTCGCCATGGGGGCTGCGGTACTCGGTACCGGCATATTGTATAATAAAGGACTCCACGCCAAACGGGTGTGTGTTTTCCCTTCCTTCTGGACCTGAGTGATCGCTTGCAGTCACTTTCTGATGTCTGATGTCTAGCAGCTGCAGTCTGAGGTCTCAGGCCACATAGTAAACATCCTTGACTGAAGCCTGAACCATCAATACGAGTAAAACCATAGACTGTATAAAATATGGACGTAGTCTCCGTGACGTCACCCATTGGTTTCTGAAGAGCCATTGTGAAGCTCAGTGGGCGGCTCCCGGCCGGCTCCATCTTGGCAGTGCCTGACTCACAACTTTCGGCTAATCAAAAAATGGGCAAAGAGGCGGAGCTGAGGCGGGCCCTATGCTGCACATAGCTAGCGGCTATCCTCCTGTGACAGCACCACCTGTCACTCAACACGACCACGCCCTTAATTATGCATAACTTTAAGCCTTAATAAAATGAAAACGGGTGAGTTATATAAAAATTCACCCTCCATACAGTTGGGGAAATGAGCTATAGAGACCAAAACCGTTTTTTTGTACCAGGCTGTAAACATGTTTATTTCAACTGTTTTGAAGTTTTTTCAGACCCAGAGTTTGCCCCTTGAGTAAAACATGTTTTACTCAAACACAGGTTCAGCTAACTTAGCCTTAACCTGCTAGCCTTACCTGCTAGCATGTGAAGCAGCGAACTCAGCCTTTATCTGCTAGCTTTACGTGCTAGTATTTACCTGCTAGCGTGTTAAACAGCTATGCCATGCCTTGACTGCTAAAGCATGGCATCATAAACTGCATACTTAGCCTTTAAAAAGCTAACTTAGCCTCTACCTGCTAGCCAGGCTCTGCTAAAAACATGGATGTATAAGCTAACCTTTACCTGCTAGCGTGTTAAACAGCTAACATAGCATTTACCTGCTAGCCACGCGCGGGTCTCAAATATCGGCTCGCCAAGTTCCAGCAGCAGGCTCTCACTGGGCATGCTCAGAAAGACGGAGCAGGCAGCGAATAGGACGCCTCGCCTCACCATCCTGTCGCAGAGAGAGGTCAGGTCAAATGATGGTAAGATAGGGGTGGAGGTCGCCATAGCAGCACGATAGCCTGCACAGCGTTGATCACATCTTCATCTACTTACTGGTCGCCATGGTATCGCAGCGGCCACACGAAGTCTAGCAACGATCGGCACATCTGAGGCGCAACCTACAGGGAAACAGAAAAGAATAGAACAGAGTAGAATACAACAGAATACAACTGAACAGAATAGAGCACAACAGAACACAATATCTGTTGTCTTGCTGCAAATAGGGGAATAAAACAAATACGGACATGTTTCTTTTACAGGGCAGGATGTTCGTATAGTTGTGTGCGTGTGTGTGCGTGTAAGGACACTAATACAACTAATATAATAAATATATGTATAATATGAACACCAGATGAGCCATGATCAAGGAGCACAGTAAACAACAAAAGTGTCTGAACTATGTATGATAAAATCTTAGTTGGTTTCAGTACTCTTGTGTTTTGTGTGAGTTCAGCACCGCCCAGTGGGCAGCCATGCGTAGGACACTTCAACAAGGTGATGGTTGGGGTTGGGTGGGGTTAGGCTGCGTACCGGAGCGTTAACCGCCAGGTGCACCAGGAGTGCCAGGGTGTGGATGAGTCGTCCCAGAACCAGGTGGTCGCTACCCAGCAGGTCAAAGGTCACCTGAGGCCTAGTGGAGATATAGAGCGGAGGTTCAGGGGCGGTGCAGGTGTTGTGTTCAGACGGCCCTGGAACACACCTAGCGAGCTCTTACCTGTCGTAGTTCTGCAGCAGGGGGAAGAAGAAGTGCCCTGCCACAGGGGCGTACCGGTTAGCGGTGACCTTAGCCGGGGGTCGCGTGATGCCCTGAGAGAGAGGAGTGATTGAGGGTGAGGGGAAACTGACACACCAAACACTAGCGTGACACCCAGACACAGACCCGACTCCTGGAACACAGTCCTGACCCCACAGACACAAAGCGATACGCACACCGGCCACAAATATATAGATGCAGCTACTCTGCACTCTGTCCAGCGGTTCTTAGTGACATCCAGGGTGCATCGTGGGCCAGCGTGAGTCCAGTCTCATTGTTCTGTGCTTGGCTGTACAGGACACAGAGTTGCTAAAGCAGCTGCCATCACTATTGTAACTATTGAGCGTTGTAAAAAAGTGGAGCCCAACATATGACGTAAAAGTATCTACATGTCTGTATTTGCATTTCAATAATAATAAAGTAATGAACACATTTGCAGACCTTCAATCCTGTCTATAGGCTTTGTATCAATACATTATATTTGCCATAGTTAGTTGGCTGCCATATCACCACACGTATCATGAAGAAAGACTCCAGAGAGAAGAGAAAGTCCAAAATGGCGTTGAAACACTTCTCAGCTTTCGCTGACCTTCTTCAACCCTGTCCTTGTTATTCTAATATATCCATGGTCTGTAACAGTTGATAACAGAGCTTGTGTCAGGTCCTGCTCCACATCAGCCGGTGGGTTTGTATCGTATCATGGACTGGTCTGTAGCTGTTGCAGACATTGTAATCCTCGTCTTCATGGTATAAATGCAAGACCGGAATCTTTGTGAGTCTGCTGTGGTTCGGTTTCACTAATACTACATGAGTAAACTCGTGGTAGTTCATGTTAGTTTAGTAACGGCAATACTGCATACATAAACACCGCCATAAACCCATAAAATATTAGATTCATTGAATAAGACGCTGAAAGTGCACGAGTAAACGCAGTATTACCATCATTAAACCACTATTTTAAATTTGTTTTTAATTGAATTAATTATTTGTCAAACGTCCGTGCAGCAATACTATATTACTAATGACTCTGAACACGTTGTTCCACAATAGCCTGCTGTCATCTCCGCTGTAAGATTACCTCTTCAGTGTATTCTGTATATCCATCATTCCTTCCACTCAGTAAGACTTAGCTGAAGTTATAGTCCTCATTTGAGCCGTAGATTGGTATTCATTGCTTGCAGCCATTGTAAAATGTCTTAGCTCTTTTAACTCCAAGTTGATTGGCCAGGGTGATTTTGCCGGGAGGGGAGGGCACTGAGAAAGTACTTGTAGTACGGAAGTCCCGGGAAAAAGCCATTTCCCAGGACATTCCGGGGAATGAAAATAGCCGTATTTTGATCCACCGAACGCATTTACAAGCAGTTTTTCATTTGCAGGGCTTTGTTAGGCTAACCATTAAAATATAGAAAATTGGTGGAATGTCCCTTTAAAAATTATTAAATGTAAATGAAGAATCCTAAGGAAGATATTTGTTAAATGGATCCCCCTTCACAGGTGGCCATCATACGAACATAACTGTCTAGTCCAGTCTAGTCTAGTCTACTCCAGTCAAGTAGCCAATAGAGGTGTGCGATAATCACCTTGCTGATACGCCTGGTCTTGCCCTGGATCCGTCGCTCTACAACCTGTCGCCAATGGACCGGGTCATCTCCAGGATATGACATCACTTCCGCCACCAGAGCGGCCCTCTCAGTCGGAGCCTCCCCTGCTCTGATTGGCTGAGAGAGCTCCTGGGCGGACATGGCCAGCACCTGATAATGTACATAAAGATAATATTATATGAATGCATGCAAATGTACTATTTATTAATTTAGCAGACAGTTCTTCCAAACATCCAAAGCGAATTACAGTGAATCCAGATACATTAAGGAGCATGTAGGGTAATATGGCATCTTGCTCAAGGATGCCTAAAGGTAGACATTAGACAGAAATTGGGTTTCAAACCCAGAACCTTTTGTTTGAGAGTCACTAAACTATCCTAGCCTCATAAGACCATTCACATATTCAAGTTTGCGTTTCACAATGAATAGGCCTTGTCTGGGCAGCAGTTGATTTCCACATATGGGCGTGGCCTTATGTTGTTCAAAAACCTTCAGCCAATCAGATTCAATAACTCTGTGATGCTCTGGTCGAATCTGGTTGGAAGTAAAGCAAAAACATCTTCTCTTCTGAGAAAAGGCTTCTGGGCAAACTTCTGTTTACCTTTAACGTTGTTACTCAGTCTATTTCGGATGAAACAGTTGGGATTGCTCTGCGACTGCTACAGTTTAAATTCGGCAGACTACTGCACGCCACTCCTTGCTTCGTCATGAACTGAAACTCCTTGCCCTTAGCACTGACTGGTCCTACTATATATTTTTGGAGGAAGCATTTCAACGGGCTCGAGGCCAGACCGGTCTGCAGAGAGAAACAGAATGTGGTCTCATGAGGCTAGGATTATCCTGCCTAATGCCAACACCTGGAGGATCCAGGTGGAAAACACTTTGACTACAATGTTCTAACAGGGAGCGCTGTGTTTTACCTCCAGCATGTCCAGCCGCTGGCGGAGGCTGTAGTTGAGAGAGTAGAACTCTGCGGTCAGATACTTTGTCACCTGTACGGGACAAAGCAAACACTACTGGTTAGTTTAATAAAAAACAACTGGACAGAGTAGAGCAGAGTAGCTCTAGAGTATCTAGAGATTAAAATACATCACTAATATACGCATTAGTGGTGGTCAACATCTCCTGTGACCTGCGATCACCCTGTGGAGCACATGGAACAGTGAGTTGACAGTTCACTGATGGTGACACAACGCAGCATGTTCAGTGGTGCCCTGGGTTTAGTGTAAGTGTTAGATAGTGTTCTCTTACAGGGAGAGTCAGTGGACGGTCAGTGTTAGATAGTGTTGGTTATCCCTTACAGGTAAAGAGTCGGTAACAGTGAGGGCAACCATGGTGGCGTGTCTGAGGGCGAGGAACCCCGGGGTGCTGAACTTATCCTCCATGTGGAGCAGAACCTTGGTCATCTGGACGCTGACCTGGACACACATGCACACACATTTAAATATTTACAGGTGTTAGATTTACATCATATAATATCTCAATAAAAAACAAAAGATGTATTTAGCTGGTTAATAATAGATTCATTAGTCAGGGTCTTCATATGTTTAGGTTTGACATCGAGAGAGAGAGAGAGAGAGAGAGAGAGACACTGATTGATATTGTGCTCCAGAGGCCCAGGGACTCCAAGTGGGTTCTACTGAGTCCTAGTGAGTTCTAACCTCTCTGGTCGTGGAGATGTTCTTCCTCACCAGACCTTCCGCGGCTCTCAGACTGAGCTCCACGTGACCCGGGTCTTCTGAGGTCAGCAGGGCTGGGGGAAGGACAACATTGCTTCCACATCATCAGATTCCAACAGATATGACGGATACATGAGCCACTACTAACTGGCTAGCACCTCAGAGGTCATTAAAGGGTCCCTATTTTACCACCAAGTCATGTTGATTAGCCATTGCAAAATCGACCCTCTAGTGACATCACAAAGTGGGAGTGTCCACCCAGATGGATAGATCAGCCTACCAGTTGGTACAGTCCACTGGACAAGCTGGCCAATCAACATCACACCTAGTGGTAAAATAGGGGGTCCCTTTAACATACTACACCGTAGCCATCAAAAGACAACAATGTCAATAGATACAATGTAAGGATAGGCTACATATTGGAAGTACTGAAAATATATTACAGCATGTATTAAAGCCCCTGTACCGTTCAGGCAGTCTCTCAGGTACCGAGGGGGCGTGGCTTGGCTCAACTCCTGGTCGCAGGACATGTCGTACGGAGTGAGGTCATCGTCACTGGACACAGACAAGAAATCACATGTTCTATTATCTGTATTTAAACAAACAGTTCCTGATAACAGTCAGGTTCGGTATGTACAGTTACCTGTACAGGTAAGAATCTGGTTGAGCAGATAATATTAACCTGCCCAGGCAACAGGTCTGGTCAGCAGTACCAGCACTACCTGTTATAGCTACCTCAGGTAAGAGTCTGGTCTGGAGGTATAGTTACCTGTCCAGGTAAGAGTCTGGTCTGGAGGTATAGTTACCTGTCCAGTCTGGTGGATCAGCTTTAACCAATCAGATTAACCAATTCAACACCCATGACGTAAACTTTCCTTCAAGAAAAGCCTTCAAGACATTTCTTTGTTCATCGTTCATTGAAGTTCATTGAAGTCCATTGAAGTTCATTGAAGTAACTATTAGCTGGCTTCGCGAGGCTAATAGTTACCTGTACAGCTAAGAACGTGGTGAGCAGGTAAAGTTACCTGTCCAGGTCAGACTCTGCTGCTGGCTCCTCCGGCTCAGGGTGCGTTTGGGATGGTGCCTCCTGGGGGGGCGGAGTCACATCTGGACAGGGATGTATTCTAAATGTTGGGGAAAATTTAATACATAATTTGACAAAAAGCATCAGTACGAATGTCATTGGTGGCATATTAAATATGTAAAGGACATTTATAGTGACCTGTCACCAGGCTCGGGGGCGGACTCCTCTTCCTCCTGAGGAATCATCAGCGACCGGAGCTCCTCTGTTTCCTCACACTGGTCATACTAACACAAGGCCTTCATCATCATCATCAACACCATCATCATCATCATCATCCCCACCACCCTGATCTTTCAACATACACATCATCATAACCCTAGCTAGATTAGAGCATAGCGAGCAGTGAGAGCCTAGCTAGCAGTTAGCGGTTACCTCAAAGGCTAGCTTGGTGCCATTGAGATCCAGACAAGAGCTGAGACACTCGCCCACCACCATGCCCAGCCTCCGCAGCCGCACCACACCACTGTCCAGGTGACACTGCATACCTCCCAGCATGCACTGCAGCAGCTCTGTGTGTGTGAGAGAGAGAGAGAGAGAGAGAGAGAGAGAGAGAGAGCAGAGCGTGCTTTGATTT
>OMNR01071233.1:0-12953 GCA_900303205.1 Mora moro
CGTAGATTAGAAAGCACTGCGTTTATATTCTGTCCGTGTGTGTGCGTGTGTGTGTGTGTGCGTCTGTGTGTGTGTGTGTGTGTGTGTGTGTGTGTGTGTGTGTGTGTGTGTGTGTGTGTGTGTGTGTGTGTGTGTGTGTGTGTGTGTGTGTATTGTGTGGTGTGTGTGTGTGTGTGTGTGTGTGTGTGTGTGTGTGTGTGTGTATCAGGTGTTTGTGTGTCTGGTGGTGATCTTGACCAGTTCCATCCTGCTGATCTGCTACACGATCCTCCTGCCCATGGTGTTTGCCACCTACTCCACAGGATGGGTCGCGTGGCACCTCTGCTACGGACACTGGAACCTGGTCATGATCGTCTTCCACTACTACAAAGCCACCAAGACCGCACCTGGATACCCTCCTGTGGTAAGATGTTTCAACCGTGTTTTCAGCGGACACACCGGGGTGTTCCGAGGCCAAGCTAGTGGTAACACATTGTTTCTTGCCGTTTGGAATTCCTCTCTTTCCTCTCACAGGTGAAAAATGACATTCCATTTGTGTCTGTCTGTAAGAAGTGCATTGTTCCTAAACCAGCCAGGACACACCACTGTGGCATTTGCAACAGGTGAGCCGCTGGAATGTTTTGTTCTCCTTTGCTCTGACACTGTAGTACCCATGGTAACGGTTTTCTAAATGGTGGTTATGTTTTACAGGTGCATTCTGAAAATGGACCACCATTGTCGTATCCTTTTTGTGATGGGAAGAAAAAAAAGCAAAACAGTTTCAAGATATGGTGACACTGTCTAGCTCAACTGGTAGAGCAAGGCATTAACACTGCTACTGTGTGTGGGGTTTGATTCCCACTAAGAATGTACTGTGCACTCATGGCATTGGAACACACTTTGGATTAAAGAGTCCATCCAATGGCATATATTCCCTCAAATGCCATATATATACATATATTTATATTTATGCATAGAAATATGTCATTGTGGTGTGTGTGTGTGGTTGGTGGCTGGTTTAAGCAGCCTCATCTGGCCCGAGTCAGGCTGGTTCGACTCTGGGGCTGGGGTGAGGCTGCACACATTGGCCAATCAAGGCACACAGGTTAAACCAGCCACCACCACACACACTCGGGGGAGCTCTGGCATGTCAGGTAGATACTGACACTGGTTTACGTACCACTACCCGTGTCCTGTGGTCATAGGATCCCAGAGAAACGCCACCTCAGTGGCCGGTTGTAAGGGTTCATTGCTACAGTCATTTTCCCCAAAAGGTTTCCCGTAACTGTCAACTTCTCCAGCCTGGTTGAATAACTGCGTGGGCCACTTGAACCAGCGCTACTTCTTCTGCTTCTGCCTGTCCATGGCCCTGGGCTGTATGTACTGCAGCATCAGTGGCAGGAACCTCTTCCTCGACGCGTACAATAGTCTCGAGGTGAGAGTGGTTAACATGCGGCGGTATCTGGCGTTCGGCTCCCAGCCGAAGGGTTCTTCTGGGTTTGAAGTTGAACCCCCAATTTGTACCTGTATACGGCATCCAACGCCTACCTGCTCCGTAATGACGTGTCTAAAAAAAACAAAAAAAAACGAAGTTGCTTTGGATGAAAGTATTGTGACTAAATATTATATTCTCTTTTAGGGGCTGTAGCTGGCTTGTTTGAGTGGTGTTTCTGCAGTCTTCCTGGTTCTATTTATTTCTCTACCTGCGGTCTCCATCTCTAACACTGGGGGGCGTGTGTCTTGGTTGTTGTGCTTTTAGCGTTTTAAGCATATGGATGGGGAAAGACCAGGGGTGCCGGTGACTGGGATGGGCCTTCTCATAGGAATTGTACCTTCTGGGCAGGTACACACACACACAGACACAGACACAGACACAGACACACACACACACACACACACACAGACACAGACACAGACACAGAGACAGACAGACAGACCCTCTCTTGTGTTGGAGCTATTATTAATGTTCTCTTCTTCATCCAAGACTAACTACCAAACACCGTCGGCGCCCTACACCTTCAGGGACAGGATGGTTCATAAGAGCATCATCTATATGTGGGTCCTAACCAGGTAAAGCCACCTGTAACGCTTTAGCCCGTGTAAACGTGCAATGTTGTGCTTAACAGTAACAGTAACAGTAACACCGGTTGTGATTGGCTATCTCAGCACGGTTGGCGTGGCCCTGGGAGGCCTGACCATCTGGCATGCGATCCTCATATCCAGGGGAGAGACCAGCATCGAGAGACACACCAACTTCAAGGAGACCAAGAGGCTAGCCAAGCGGGGAAAGGTGACGTGCTGACGGAGATGTGGAAACGTAACGGACAACAGACACACTGATTAAATATCCGCCAGCATCATTGGCGTGGGATGCAAGAACAGCGATTCGGTCTTTCTTACTATCGCCCTGTTCTTCTGCTGTGACACCCTAGTTTCCCGTCTGGGATTAATAAAGGGCGTCTTATCGTATTTAATCTTCAGTTTCCTTCCCCTCTGCCAGGTGTATAAAAACCCTTTCAATTACGGAAAAATTAACAACTGGAAGGTCTTTTTCGGTGTTCAGAAGAAAAGGTAATTTGTTTCCGCTCGTAAAGCGTCTGTCCTGCTGTCGTATTTTGCCGAGTGCTCCTGGTTTAATGGCTGGTTTTTATTTTCTCCACCAGTCACTGGTTGACGAGGGTCCTCCTACCTTCTGGACACGCTCCTCCGGGCGACGGGTTGACCTGGGACATCTTCCCCTTTAAAAGGGACACGATTCCTGTATGACCACTGCTCCACAGAATATCTCTTAAGTCACGGGCGGTTTGCAGAGACCTAACCAACATGCTGTTGAAGCTGAAGCTGAAGTGTTGTTTGAAAACGTTGAAAAGGGGCTTGAGTGGGGATAAAGTATTTTTGTTTTTTTTAAGATGTACTAGTCCGAAAACAGGGTTAGGGTTAGTAACTTATGGTGCATTGTTGAAATCATGGATTCATGTCTACTGACTGACATATCATTTGACTGAACACTGGCAGAAACCACAATGGGTGATTTATTTTTATTTTTAATGTTAATGTCTTTAAGAGCGCTTGACGTGAGAGGACACGTATCTACGCCGAAGGAGGAGCCAGAAATGGACTCTTCTACTTCTCTGTACATTGATAGTGTGACCTTCAAAAGACATTCCCCATCCACACGTTAACTTTATACTATCATTTTGTTTTTTGTACTCCCGACACTCCCCAAGTACCAAAACGCATATCTGTATTTTTTTGTATTTTAACTAAAGTATGTGCATAAATTATTTTTTCAAACAGCGGATGTTGTCTATTTTAAGTTGCAACGCAGGGTGAGCGACGAGGTATTCGGTCACGTTTTGATGCTTGAAGCATCAAAACCCAGTAATGCTCTAACGCTGCAGTTATGTCACGGGAGACTGCGGATTAACTGGTATTTATTTGTATATCTGCCAAACATAATCTCCAGATTACTGCAAATAAATCCAATACTGGAAGAATAAGCAGATGAACAAGAAAGAAAAAGATTTGCGCATGCGTACCCAGAGGCAGTGGGGGATTTAATTTCAGACCCCACAGGCGAATTCATCGAATGAGAGCATGACAGCCTCGGACAATCTCAATGCAAGGAGTTGGTGAGGGGATACATCAGCGCCGGGTTTGTTCGTCGCTGCGCGTTTTGTCGACGGTGGTTAAATCCAGCGGAGCGTCCCGGGGACCGTACCCTTGGCGCGTCAGAGGATCGGCTGCAGCTCTCAGCCGTCCGCACACGTGAGGCTGCTCCTCTGCACCCCGGACCTCCGCGGCAGGACCCTAACTTAGGAAACAACTTCGGATGTGGCAAGCGAACTGCAGAAGGATGCATAACATAGCAGACTGGATATCCGGTGAGATCTATGTTTCTCTGTAAGCGTCTAGGTTAATGCGTGTCCCGGAGATTATCATATATATTTGTTGGATTTGAGTAGGGTTAATTTTCATAAACATGCATTTTGTATGAACTATGCGACGCAAATAAGAGTATTGTTACAGTGTTATACTGAACTGGAGGATACAAAAAAATCCCTAGTGACGAGAAGGACAAGATCATCCCATGTCGGGTGGATTTACACGTGACGTAAACATAACAGCCCGACCCGAACGAAAAGTGCTGAGCTGGCCAGTCACAATTATCACCAACACTGCACTTTAATGACAGGCTTTATTTGCCATTAAAATTGCTTACGCCTCATGTGCTTCTGTCGGCGTGTGCATGTATAAGCGCACCGAGGTTTTCACGGTCCTGTCTCCGGGATGGGGGGGACTTTAGGCACCGTTATGGGGGGCTGTGTCGGGAGGAACCAGATGGAGGGACAGGACCCCACGGGCAGCGCCACCAGAAACAAGAAGCGGAGTGGAGGTAAGAGACACACTTGGGGGGCCCTTCGTCGTCTGCGACGGACACCGTCAGCTCTGTGTTCAAACCCTCTGCTCCAAGCAGACATATGATTGGATTAGATTAGATTAGATGCAACTGTCATTGCACAAGCCGCAAGGAGGACTAGGCCTACAATACAACAGAATGCAGTTAGCATTCGACCAGGAAAACAATAAAGTCAAGTCAATAAAGTCAAGTAGCATGGGTAAGGTATATTTTGACTCTACAGTACGTGTGTGATCTAGTCACAGAACTAAATGGCAATACAGCCAATCAATTGTCTCCAAAGACGAATTGTTTCTGTGATGTCAGTGTCTCTGTGAGTGTGGAGATGCCGGTTGCCTGCAGATGTAAAATGTTTCAGGCTGTCTGGACTAGTCGCCGTACCTGTAATCTGTGTTTGAGAGTGAGGAGGAGATTGGACCCAAGCTTTCATTTAAAGCTTTGAGTCTGCAAACCGATGCATAGCAGCACGTTGTTATCCCCATGACCTCATGTATGGACACCAGAGGAGGACGGTCGTCTATATCGCCATGGTGACGCTTAAAGGGGTTTGTGTTGATACAGAGTCTATGGCCATCGTTGATTTGGAAAGTAATTGCCTGCACCTGGAATTGATACTGGCTAAATGAACGTTTTTCATACTGCAAAAGTGGCGTATCTAGAGTCTTTCTGTATACACAAATCTATTTATTTGACCGATTCACTTTCTTCGATGACTGAATATGGTGTGGTCCATTTTCATACAAATACACTTTCATCTTCTACCTGCTTTCATTTTTATATTCTGCTCCAAAAGCCATTTTGCATATCAAAGCCTTCAACACATACAATTCACCCTGTTCCTCTCTGCATCAGCCTGCCAACAAAGGCAGTTCTCAAAGCTTTGAACCTGAGAAGGGCTTGAAGAGGGCTCCGTTTCCAGCTCAATGTGGTCGTCTAGAAAAGGTTTATTGTCTATTAATAGGGCTTCCTTCCAGCCTTTGGCCATTTCTAGCACAGGCCTTTAAATAGAGCAGGATTAGGATCTTGAGTAAGGAGTCCATCTTCTGCCCGGGGACACTCGAATTAGACTCGCTTCGTCTTTTCTACCTGCAGAACTGAACCTGTTTTGAAGGCTTTTGTGTGTTTTTTTGTTATGAGAAGGGGTAAAAGGGGGGCACGATGTATTCGTTTTAAGGAAGCGGGAAAGTGTGACGAGGCGGACTACCTCGTGCTCAAGGTTTCGCACCACGGGGATTTAGCAAAGTTATCTCGAGCTCTCAGTCTTAATCAGCCTATTAGCGGTGTAGCTATCTTGTTTCCGCTCCAGTCAGGGCGGTTGTTATTTGCAGCTGTTTTAAACTGACATTAAACGCCAGCCATGGGAGTTACAAACTCCAGGGATTACAGCTACCGTCGTGCCGCTGACCCGTCCTTTAAGGTCATACTGAAAGGTAAGTATTTTGCATACTGATGCATCAGTTCTGGGATGGTTTGGAATCTAGATTCGGATTAGATAGAATGGAATGGAAGCTTGTTTGTTTTCTGTCCAGATTAAGTTGTGGATTTGTTTGAGGATTAGTCTTGGTATTGTTTACTATTAGATTTTACTGTATGCTGTTTATGTAGTCATATGTTAAGAACATGTAATTGATTGATTGATTCCACTTAACTTTACTTTTGGTTATCCAGTTAGTTAATCATTAGTTATGGGATTCTTAGATAAGCATTAAGATGATTCCTAGATAATTATTAGTTTGCTTCACTCTTTGTGTCGAGGAGTAAGGCCACACATCATACCATGAGTAGATATAGCTTGGTTATTTTTATTTTATCTATTATTAGAGTTCGGTATCCTTATAGAAAATACATCTTATTTGCTTTCATACATCATATGAAATAGGTCTACTGCCATGATGTTTGTTTCATATTATCTTGTATTAGTTTCTAATCTCATTGAGACTTCCTGTTTAAATAACGGTAAAAATAACACGATTCTGTAAATTTGGTGGCAGGTGCTGAAAGTGGTACCATTGCAGGAAATAGGCCTGCGTTTTTTACGTTTTTCGTTGTCATGGTGACGTCTCCACTCGAGGAGGCGTGACACGGCTACAAGTCAGCCACGGTGCGGCTATTTTTAGTCCTCAATTCAACATTGTATTCTTTTTTTCCATCGCTTAAAGATAATCCGTTTATTTTGGCTTAAACACATCCGCTCATTTCCCCCCAGTGCTAGGACAGCTACCTGTGTGTTCCTGAACAATGACTTCTCTGACTCCCAGCCAACCGTGGGAGGAATCCGTATTCCTGAGATGTTAGTCACCGTCATCCCGAGTGGCTAGTGGCGACTGTAACAATGCAATTCCTGGAGCCCACACAACACGTTTAAACTTGCCATGGAGTCAAGTCATTTAACCTAAGACGATCATTATATCCAGAGGAATTTTTTAACAACAAATGTGTTATGGACCATGCAAAAACAACGCTATCATACACATCTGTGTAGTTGTGTTGTGTTGTGAATCGCCTTGGTCGTAGTTTTCCATGGGGAAGATTAAGCCGCAAGCCCACGCCCCCTGTGTGAGATCCCAGAGTGCTTTGTGCTCGCGCCCCCCAACCCCGAGCTTATCTCCCGGCCCGTGTCTCGCGGGCTGGGGCTGGGGTTGGAGATGAACACTGTTGTGTGGAACATGATTACGGGCCTATAATCCAGCGGGATGTGATTGTTGTGCAGCCACACACGCACGCACGCACGCACGCACACACGCACGCACAGGGGGAGCCGGTCACCGGCGTAATCCACTGCTGTTGTTGCACTATAAATAATGGCTTTCTGTGAATCAAAGTGACCTTCCTGGGTGTGTGCCGCTACACGGGGGGAAGACTCTGGCTCCTCAAGACGTGATGAAGTATCGCTGTGTGGCGCTTTACGTATTGTTGTACCTGGGAGAACGAAATGGAACACGGTGGCTAGGCTCAAGTTGTTTTCTTCTTCTTTCGTCTTTCGTTCACACACTTGTGTGAAGTAACATCTTTAAAGAAGGACCTGACAGATCGTAACTTGGCTAATGCTGAGGTTCAGGTTTAGCCATCAGGTTCTCTCAAATGAGTAGGACTACTGGAAACAATAGAGAGAGACCAGACAAAATGTAAGGCCATACAGCTGTAGAATTTGGCCCAACTGGCTAGCATAGTAGTATTATATACTAGCCTAATTATCCTAATTACCCATGCAGTGCTTCCATGAATTAGCCTGAATTGTGACATTGTTCTCATGCCATTCTTAACCTAACATTCCTTCACCGTTTCCCCACAGGTCGGAATGAGCCCCTAAAGAAGGAGGGACCCAAATGGAAGAGCGAGTACCTGATGACAGAGGGCCAGCTGAGGAGCAAGAGAGATGAGTTCTGGGACACGGCCCC
The DNA here is from genome assembly GCA_900303205.1 of Mora moro. NCBI lineage: Eukaryota > Metazoa > Chordata > Actinopteri > Gadiformes > Moridae > Mora > Mora moro. The sequence continues at coordinate 7,798 of OMNR01071233.1, forward strand.
AGCCTTCGACGGCAGGAAGGAGATCTGGGACGCCCTCAGAGCGGCGGCGCTGGCGGTGGAGTGCAATGACCTGGAGCTGGCTCAGGCTATCGTGGATGGGGCCTGCATCACCCTGCCCCACGGTACAACACACACACACACACACACACACACACACACACACGCACACACGTGCATGTACACACACGTGCATGTACATGCACATGCATCCGCATACACACACCCACACACACACACACACACACACACACACACACATGGAGTGCCAAGTTGTAATGTAAATGCATAAATCTCTACCGGGATTTTCAAAATGTCAACTAACTGTTGGCACAAACCCATGTATGGGTTGCTTGCAGATTAATGCTGCCGTAGTTATGTAACTGTCACGACAAGGCCATGTGACTCGATAGCATCGGTAGATGGGGAAAATCCTCCATCCTGATTGGGTGTTTGGGCACATGTGGGATTTTGTAACACTTGTCGTCCTCCTGAGTCCCAAGATAATAACTTGATATTAACATACATGTTATGAAAAATTACGATTCTCATGTGAACTTGTGATCTTACAGTTGACGCTCTGAAATGAGCTACAATGTCATTGTTCTCTTCTTCTTCTTCTTCTTCTTCTTCTTCTTCTTCTTCTTCTTCTTCTTCCTCCTCCTTTTCTTCCAGGTTCTTTAACAGAGAGCTACGATGAACTGGGCAACCGCTACCAGCTCCCAGCGTATACGCTCTCCCCTCCCGTCAACCTCATCACAGAGACCACCTGTGAAACAGACGCCTCCGCGCACACAGAGAGCAAGGCCCCGGCCCCTCCACCCAAACAGGAGTTCCAGCTCCGCGTACGGCTGTCCACCGGTAAGAAGCTCAACACATGATCCGTGTCTGCGTCTGGATCTGTGGCTCCCCGCCTTAATACCCGTCATTAGAATACACTTGTTTGAGATGCACCGTCTCTGCGTCTTGAGGTGTAGCCGTCTTCCATCTTCCCTTCGCAGGCAAGGACCTGCGTCTGGCGGCCACCATGGCCGACTCCATCTGTGAGCTAAAGAAGCAGCTGGAGGCGCAGGAGGAGATCGACGTGGCCCACCAGCGGTGGTTCTTCTCCGGGAAGCTGCTCACCGACAAGACCCGGCTACAGGACACCAAGATCCAAAAGGACTTTATCGTCCAAGTGATCGTCAACCAACACCCTCCGGTCATCACCGGCTAACGGAGGAGGAGAAGAGTGTGTGACGGCAGAGAAGATGGTGAGACGAAGGAGGCAAGGCTGAGGATTATCATAAAGGTCTGTTTATATTCCAGCAGCAAATGCAGCAAACTTTTGTGTACATTTTTATATTCAAGGTGGTTTTTTGTTTTTCTTTGTTTTTGCTTTTTGTAATTCCCCTTTTTATATCTTTCCTTTTTTTTTCCAAATTAAAAATATATATATATTCAAAAGCACTGAAAATATTGTCGGTAAAATGGTAGAATTGTGAGATACTTATGCTTGTCATTTTGAACATAAGGCTTCACCACTACAATGAGCTGGCTCAAAATTATTTTTTGTTTACATGTGCCCTCCTCTTTGTTATGTGTTGCTGTCCTCGTGAAATCATTGACACCTGTTTATGATTGCCCTGTTTTCTTTCGATTTATTAATATACGTTCTGTAATTTGAATTGAGAAGTGTACAAAAAGAAGCAATGAATTAAACACCATCTCAATGTGACATTTGACCATGTAAATATGTAAATTAGACTAAGAGTGAACATGATGAATTTTCAGGTCACTATTGTATATTCCGATTATTTTTTAAGTGAATAATGTGGTATACTTTTTCAAATAAGTTGCTGATTTGATTTCTATTTGTTTCACAATTGCTACATTTAAAGATGTGATGCTAAACTTTGTATGTAGGCCTACCATGGGGTGTATACCAAGACGCTACCTGTGCAAAACTGAATTGTGAATAAAACATGTAAATTGGTATCTAATTTATTTTCATATTTTATTATTATTATGAGCTGTAGGAGGGTGGGGGTTGTTTAAATGATGAATAATACTATGTTGACTCAGTACACCTTTACTATTATAACATCATAAGACAATCGCTGGTGCTTTCTGTACTAAGTGCACGACAAATAATTATTGGCGGACAACGCCCTCTATCGGTTGATGAAAAGAAAAACAAGAAGCGACAGAAATGTGCAATAATAGTGACGTCATCGGCGAGCGACAAAGCCGCAGTAAAAATAGAGCCGAGGGAGCGTGACCATTTATCATACAAAATGGTAAAATCTGGAAAGCTCAAGTCGGGGGTTGGAAACAAACTGAAACGATGGAAGAAAGGACACAGCAGCGACTCGAATCCCGAAACGAATCGTTTTCGACAGGCCGCTAAAAGTCGCTTTTTCAGCCGACCGAGTGGTAAGCGCTGCTCCTTCTGCCCTCCTGTCCACACGTGGGTCGCCGGGCCAGCCCCAGACAGCCACTGCACTAACTGTTCATCCAAGTTAACATTGACCTAATCAAGCCGTGTCTCTGCTAACGTTGTGTGCTTCTGTATCTCAAATAATCGAATGACTCCATAAAGTTGTCAAATTATGTTTGAAGTATTTTTATTCAAAACCAGTCCGTATTCAAAATTGTTGTAGCAAGCAATGTATGCGTTGACATTAAAGTGACGATATTGAATCGTAATATTTGTGAGTATGATAATGTGTGTGTGTGTGTGTGTGTGTGTACAGCGTGATAAGTGCATATTTTTTGTATTGCATATTGTACGTACTACTATCTTCTATATTTATGTCCTGTATAATTTTTTGTATTATTCAAAAGTGTGTTTGTGTGTGGAATGCCGAATACTGCTCAACATCAACATCAACTCCTTATCAATCTCTTGTTATGACATGAATGTGGACTACATATACATGCACTTGAAGTAGTTTTACTATTCTTTCAACAGAAAAGAGTGATCTTACAGTCGACGCTCTCAAACTACACAATGATCTGCAAGTCGGTCCCCTTGATGTTCGTGAACGCAGAGAAGCCCGCATGGAGGAAGATGAGGATGACCTGGCTTTCACCGAGAGGTCTTCCGGCACTTTCCTCAGTGGTCTCTCCGACTGCTCCAACCTCACCTTCAGAAAGGTCCAGCGGTACTGGGAGTCGAACTCGGCAGCTCACAAAGAGGTGAATAATGAATTAGAATAATCTTAGTTTCTTTTTATTTTGCCTCATACACAATCATACTTGTACAACATGCATTTTGAAACAGCCTTATTATATAGTTAGACTTGTTATAACTGGTGTCTGAGAGATATTAATGCAGATTGATGTGTCAATAACGATGCTAGAATTTGCTATGGATTCGGATGCAGTGAAGAGGCATCAGTGTTTGACTGACACGGTGAATGAAGCTATGGATTAGCCCTTCATCAGCGCTACATGCTGTGTCCAACAGATCTGTGCCGTGCTGGCTGCTGTCACTGAGGTGATCCGTGCTCAAGGGGGGAAAGAGACGGAGACTGAATACTTTGCTGCTCTGGTGAGTATTTCTTCTGGTCTTATGGACAATCGGCACCTATATATTCAATTATATTTGTCTTTGTTGAGGGGATTGGGATTTCCTTTTCGACTGGGTGGTCAAACCAGCCACTACACTGTCCTAACCTTGTATTTCCTCTGGTCCGTGTGCTCTCCAGATGACCACGCTGGAGGCTGTGGACACCGCAGAGTCCCTGGCGGCCGTGGCCTATCTCCTCAGCCTGGTCATGAAACGGTCAGCCAGTAACCCCTCCCTCCCTCCTCCCACCTCTGTTCTCTCAACCAAACCGGAAGCAATGAACCTCACTAGATGTATGTAAAATTCAGATTTGTATATTTTTTGTGTGTGTGTGTCGGTCCACAGGGTCCCCATTCCAGTGCTGGTCTCCAAGTTCTCCGACACGTCCAAGGCGCTGATGGATGTCATGTCCCAGCAGGCCTGCTCTGAGACCGGCTCTGCCCTCCGTTGGGTGAGCTGCCTTCATCCTCCCCCTGTCCCCGAAATCTCTTTGATTTATGTGTTCATGTTGTGGGTTTCCCTTTCTCCAGCCCCTCTGAAACGGGACACCCCGATTCAAATGTTTTTCATGGTGTTGCGACGCAGGTCTTGTCGTGCCTGGCCACACTGTTGAAGAAGCAGGACGCGTCCGTGTGGAGCTACGCCTCCACCCTGCAGACCTACCACGGCCTGCTGAGCTTCACCGTCCACAAAAAGCCCAAGGTCCGTCTCAAACGCACCAGATAGCCAAATTGCACTACCGGGTACAACTCTTCTTGGGCAAAACCGATACCGGTCTCTGCCGGGATCCCTCATAGGATAACAATATAACGTCTTGATGTACAGAGAGGGAGAGAGCTGAAATTCAACACCGTTTTAAATATCCTGTGTTTACCGCCGGCAGGTCCGCAAGGCGGCGCAGCACGGCGTGTGCTCCATCCTCCGGGGGAGTGAGTTCCTGTTTAAAGACAACGCCCCGTCTCATCACCCCGCTTCCATGGCAACGGCCAAGTTCTGCATCAAAGAAATGGAACAGGCGGGGGGTAAGGAGAACAAAACAAACACAAACACATTTCTCACTCAGTTTCCTTTTCTTGTCTCTCCATTAGTTGCCGTGACATGAAAAGGACAAACCACCTAATGTTTTGGTGCATTTGGTCATTTTTGTTCAGGCAGCAAGGAGGACACCACCACGCTGCACGTGCTGGGCCTCCTGAAGGAGCTGCTGTCCTCGTTCCCCCAGGCGGCCGTCAAGACGTGCTGCGAGACACTGCTGCGGGTGATGACGCTCGGCCACGTGGTGAGATCACGCCGCGACAAATAAACACACCCGGACGGGCCCGTTCTGATCTTAAAATGTAGGACAGTCTAGTGACTCGAGTTGAGACTCATCATGTTGGCTTCTGGTACTGGATAGCCTAGAGGCTAGGGTGTTTGACTCCATACAGGGTGTTTGACTCCATACAGGGTGTTTGACTCCAGATAGGAGTTTGGTGAACAGATAGGGGGTGAGGGACCTTTTCTCAAGAATACCTCACCCCCTATCTGTTGATCAATGACGTGCATACAAACAAAGCAAAAGCTAAGTCTCTGTGGATAAAAGCTAAATAACTACTAAACGACTGAC
>OMNR01071247.1:0-12359 GCA_900303205.1 Mora moro
CACACACACACACACACACACACACACACACACACACACACACACACACACACACACACACACACACACACACACACACACACACACACACGGTATTGTGCATCTATGTAGTGCATGTATGCATAACATTTCGCAGGAACGGCAGTGTTAACATTGAGGAGGACGAAGACCCATTAGGTCGGGACAGGAGGACGAAGACCCATTAGGTCGGGACAGGAGGATGAAGACCCATTAGGTCAGGACAGGAGGATGAAGACCCATTAGGTCGGGACAGGAGGATGAAGACCCATTAGGTCAGGACAGGAGGATGAAGACCCATTAGGTCAGGAGTCAAAAAGGACAAAGAGGGGACAAGACGGGCGGGGGTGGCTAAAGGAAGGTGAAAGGGCAGTGAAGGACGCGTCCTCACCCCCAGGTTCTCCAGCAGGAGCTGCATGATCTCGTCACAGAAAGGCAGGATGTTGGTCATCAGAGCTCTGCACAGGTCACACACCAGGCCCACGGCGGCGAGACATACCTGGCGCGAAAAAAAACAAACCACATCACAGGTTGAATCATAAACCTTTGTCCACTGTCCGATCATCATAAGACGAGCAATGTAGTTTACACAAAATACGCATGAACACAAAATGTAAGACAATTGTATAATCACATTAATTGATAAGGGGGGGGGTATGAATTTGTGGGGTCCAGCAAAACCAGGAGGTTACAAGGGGGCAGCACTGCCGTCCAAACACCTCCTGGGTGAAATAGACCCCGGTTCATTCTGTGACGTCATAAAATCCACACTGCCGGAACTGAGAGCAGGAGGAGGAACTGACGTCAGGGCATATTAGGCACACGAGAACGCAACTTCGTCGCCCCATCGTTTAGGCCCGCCTGGGACATCGTTAGGCCTAAATGCAGCTGGCATCGTCGCCGTGACGCCGTCAGGTGAGCAAAACTCAGCAGGTCTCCCGTGTCCTACCTGATATTCAGCGTAGTTCTTGAGTCCAATACCCAAGAAAGGCTTGAAGGCATCCATGTATTTCTGGAAGTCGCTGCCGAGCACTGAAAATGCATACAGAAATCATCTTAACACATGTCAACTGTGTAAAAAAGAAAACGGACACATAACAGCAGTGTGGCGTTATGCGTCAGTGTGCAGTGAAACAACGTTTCCCCTGTCCGCAGTACGGATTATAACAGGACATCGGGGTGTGGTCAAGGACGCCACGTGTGTGCGTGTGCGCGTGCGTGTCCCGATCCTTGGGGATTTGATCTGCGACAGCGGCAGTGCCCAAGGATGGAGGACGGCCCAATCAATAATCACTCACGGCTGGACTGTAACGCCCGCCCGCATAGACCTGGCTGGGAGTCCGTGTCATTTGCGAAAGCTCCCTCCCAACTTGTTATGAGCAAGAGACGGTATGGTCTATAAACAGCGTTCCACAGACGATTAAACGCTTAAGAGTTACATTGTAAAAAAAAAAAAAAAGGCAACAGGTGATATGCTGTAAAAAGTGTACGACCGGTGCACCCCGAGGAAGGACAGCGGGTTCGCGCGCGAGGGTGCTGCCAAAACGAGGACCAGTGGCATTGTACTGCATGTCGTCATTAACTAGCCAAGCGGCGCATATATTTGTGGGGTCCAGCAAAACCAGGAGGTTACGGGGGGGGGGCAGCCCCGCCGCCAACCCCCCAACGCCTCCCGGGTGAAATGGACCCCGGCTTATTCTGTGACGTCATAAAATCCACACTGCCGAGACTGAGAGCAGGAGGAGGAACTGACGTCAGGGCAACAGAGAACGACAGAGAAAACGGAGGAACAGCCCCTGCATCTATTCTGCGTAGAAGTCCGCGAGCAATCAACCATCTACAGAGCAAACATAAAACACACACATGAACCATTTGACGTCGACCCCCCATTTAGGAATTTATTATTAGGAAGACTCTTTTATCCAGAGCAACTTGCAGAGAGCCATTTTAGCCATGTCCTTTAGGAGCGGGCAAAGCTTGGGCATTTTGCTCGAGTATAAGTATTCTCGCTGGGAGTCAAGACACCCTCAGCCGAACCCGACCACCCCTGGAGCCCCAGCGGTCGCGTTACCTTCCACCAGCGTGGAGACGGCCATCAGCGCGTCCTCCTGCACGCCCCCGGAGCCGGCGGTGCTCTGGAACATCCGCAGCAGGGAGGCCATCACCACGTCGGAGATCTGCAGGGCGTCCTGATGCTGCACCTTGCGGAGCACGTTCTGCAGGGGGGGGGGGGCAAACGTGGGTCAACGTGGTGCACGCTTGGTTAGCCTGAATGCTATGATTACCCGGTCACGGGACGGGTTGTGAGGAATAGTTTTCGGGTTTACGGTTGTGCGTCTCACAAACCTGTAGAGTGGCGCACAGCAGGGACTGCAGGTCGTTGTACTGGATCCGGTCCGAGGTGCTCTGGATGTGAGACTGAGACGAGGAAGTGAGATTAGTACACAAAAATATTAGGTCAAGGGCAGCAAACAAATATATATATATGCACGTGACCATATTTATCCTATTGTTTAGGGCACAACTTTTTCATGTGACATCACACTATCACACTATCACACACGACATCGTCACGTCAGGTAAACACCGAAACGGTAGCTCTAAACACAACATACAGCGCTAGGCGAGAGGACTAAAATAATCCACGACCGCCAAACCCTGCAAATTTCACAGTGAGGAGGTTCCACGACTCCTTCTTCGAGGAGGACCCCGTGAGCTCACCTCCATCTGGAGGACCTGCTGCAGGCGCTCCATGATGACCAGCGTGGTCTTCTGCACGGCGGGGTAGCAGTCCTTGGCGCTGTTCTTCACGATCTCCATCAGCGCCTCGTAGGCCGCCGAGCGCAGGTTGTTCTGGTGGCCATCGGGTCTGGAGGAGACGGGAGCGAGGGAAACTCATTGAAACGCCGGGGATTTCGCCTTTCCTGCCCCCCCTCACCCATTTTGAGAGACTTTTTTCTTTAGAAGGTTTCATGGGAATCTGCTTACTTTGACTGATTTTTTTTTGGTATTGGTGAGCAGAAATGCCATCAAGCACTGTTTGAACTGATGGCTGTCTGTGTGTGTGTCTGTGTGTGGTGCGCAGCGGTCTACCTGTCTGTGGTTTCCAGGAGTTTCTGGACAATGATTTCGAAGGACGAGGAGAGGCAGTAAGTGCTAGGCTCTTCCTGGTCCTCTGCGGCGTCTGTGGCCTCGTAGGCTGCCTCGGCCAGACTGGAGAAGGCCTGGAACAGAGAGGAGGGGAGAAGATGAACTCTTCTCTCGGGCTTGAAGCAGCAACCAGGCTTGGTTCGTCTGGCAAACCGTCCCAGTTTGAGTCTATAGACGCCACGCAGCTGTGAGCTAGCCAGCTGCTAACATTTTAGCGGTGCCTCTTAAGGCATTTACTCACTGATTGCAATATTGACTTGTTTTTTGTAGCAAAACAGACATCAAAACTTCATCGTCTCTATTTTCCGACTTCATTAGACTGAGCTTAGGACTTCACCAGGACTTCATTAGACTGAGCTTAACAAACCCGGACATTAAACATACTTGGAACCGGCTAAAGGAACACAAGCCCATCTACAACTATGCAACCCATGAAGCCAACTGCACAGGTTATTGCCAAACAGAAAAAACATCCATCCCGTGTTCCAGACTCACCCAGCAGACGTTGGACGCCACCCTGGGCTCGGCACCCAGGCCCTCGATCAGACACTGCAGCAGCGGGGACAGGTACACCTCATTGATGGCCGCCTCGGGCAGCAGCTCACAGATCCTGCCCACGGTCCAGGCCGCGGTGTCCCGGACCACCACGCTGGGGTCCTTCATCAGGTCTATGAGGGTGGGCATGGCCTGGTGAACGGTGGTCACAAGGAGAGTGTGTGGGTTAGCTTTCAGCGCAAGCACCTCTCCACTGGCAATGGAGAGGTTTCAATTCCTGGTTAGAGAACCGAATATAAAAAAAAAAACCAACAAGCTCGTCAAGATGTTGATTGTTGATATTGGCGTGGCTTAACGATAACCCGAGGAATGAAAGCGGTTTGAACCCCCAATGTCCCCAAGTCTACCTATGGGCATCCCTGACCAAGAAGCCCAACCCCTACCTGCTCCTTTAGGAGCTGTACAAACACAAATGCATGCACGGAGCTGCTTGGGATAACCACAAAATAGTAAATGGTAGCAAATAGAAAAGACGCATGCACGGAGAGAATCAAAAGGCAAAGCAACAGAACACGTGCGGCGATGGCCGAGGGCGCTCCGGCTAACCTGGATGGCGAGGGGCTTGAGCTGGTTGAGCTCGGGTCCCTCCAGGATGGAGCCGAACGCCATGACGGAGGCGTCCCGGTAGCGCCAGTCGGGGTGCTTGATGTGCTCCTTGATGAAGGGCAGGACGTGGGGCACGACGTCGTCCTCGCAGCAGGTGGCCAGCAGCATCAGACACACGCCGGCCGCCTTGCAGGGGTTCCAGTCGTCGTCGTCGTCGTTCTCGTCCTGCAGGGAAACGCAGCGTTAGCATAGCATGAAGCGTTGCGCCTGGCCGTGGGGCGAAGTGGTCGCAAAGGAAAAGTCATAATGGAGGAGCTTTATTCGAATTTTGCATATCGGTGTACGTGACCAAAGAAATTTGATCTATACAAGCTATAAATAATACAAATGTGAGTCAGTCAGTATCATCTCAGTGAAGACAAAACTAAACGCAAAGAAAATAAGACAGAAGCTATTCAAACAGATTGGGAGCTCGAAACCAGAGGACAGAAGAGAACATCCTCACCTGTTTGGTGAGGGTCTGGGTGAGGATGGGAACCAGGTACTGCAAGGCCCCTTTGGCGTAGAATTTACTGGTATGCTCTGGGGGGCGGCCTTGCTCCGAAGCCTGCCATTGGACGAGGGCAAACGGAATGTACCATTAGCAACACACAGGGGGTAGGCTACGCAACAAGCTGTGGATGTGATCACTCAAACCATCGAGTGCCAGGTGCAAAGTGCTTGGGGAAAAAAAGCCATCAATAATTAATAAGACAGCCCAGATGTTTGATGAAAGCCTTCCATCGAGACAACAAAAAAAAAGCCTTTTAAATTACTTTGAGTACAAACCATTCATCAAAAAAAAGTTTAAAAAACCCAACATACCTCAGAGGCTTCAATGGCCAGGTCCATCTCCTCATCGCAGACGTTGGACCAGAACTCGATGCCCTGCAGGGCCACCTCGTCAATGTCACTCTTCATGGCCTCTATGGTGATCTGTGGAGGTGGGAAGAACATGGATGAGTCAAACGGAGGGGGGGGTGTTGCAGGCCATGTCGGTAAGGACTTGGTTAGGAAACCCAGTCCCAACGGTTATACACCGTGGTGGCCATTACAAGTCCTGTAATCCATTACCCCCATAAAAAGGGACATGCATGACGAAATTTGATCGAGGCATTAACGACTCATAATTACGACGAAGCAACTAAATGGCAGCCAAGCTCACCGATGGTTTGTAAAAAAAACAAAAAAAAATGCCAACGTTGCAGCAGGGTTTTCCGTGCGAAAACCCCACGGGGAACTGATGATTTCCCCGGACAACGCCGGGTGAAACACCACACCTCCCGGGGCAACGGGGATGCAGGCAGTGTGGCTTACCGCGAAAAGTGCCGGGCCCATGTAGGTCTCCATGTACTGGTAATACAGCGACATGATCTTCACCAGGTTCTGTAGCGCCGCTACCCGTACCTGGACCAAGAGAGTCAGTACACATTAAAATCTGTAACGATGTGTAACAACAAATGTATTTACCTAGACTAAATACTTTGCCACCAAAACTATAACTAAACGTTTGAAATTAATTTGGGGTATTTTGCAATCCTCAATATTGGAAATGATGCCATATACATTTGGAATATAATTGGAAGTTAATACTAACTAACTATATAATACATTAAATTCAGGCGATAGAGCAGCAAAAACGATATTGCAACAATTGGAATACCAAACAGACGGTGAATGAAATTAAGGGACCGCACACACACACACACACCACTTGGAGGTTCGGACCGCACTCATTCGCCATCCTCCCCTGGCAGCTACTCACTCTGGTGTCAGGGCACTGCGTGGCCTCACACACAACCTGCATGATGAAGTGACGCTCCGTCTGCAAACACAAACACCAAGTGGCATTTTAATACAAACGCCAGCATATAAAAATAAAAATAAAAACAGACAACTGGTTAAGTCTGGAACACTGGCCGCGATCTCGGCTGCCTGGACCGGACACGGTCCACTACACACCCTCACCGGACCCCCGGGTCGGCTTCAGCGAGAGGCACTCGTGTCTACCAACCTCCTTGTCGAAATTGGCTTTGGTGAACTCCAGTGAGTTGAGCAGGGCATTGGTTGCGGCCAATTTGACGTTGTTGCTGGGCTCCTCCTTCCTCATGCCCTGGATGATGGCCGTCAGGATCTGGTTGGCGTTGTCCTGCAGCTGCTCTGGGTCCTGGAAGCACGGGAGCAGGGTTCAGGGCGGAGCCAAGACCACGTTACAAGAGCTGTGACTCATCTTGGGATTAGCCAAAATAATTGATTGAACTGAGACTTCAATGCCAGAAGAGATTATCACTCATCCCAGACAGGAAATTGGGGGAAGTCGGTTCAGTCGTACACGTGTACTTTACAGACCAATGAACTCACTATGTCCTGACAGATGTAACCGATGGCTTCCAGCGTGGACTCCTTCATGTGCTCCGTGCTCGAGGGGTCCGTCACGTTGGCCACCAGCTGTGGAATCAGCTCCGGCCACTGGTTGACCGGGATCTCCGCACACGCGATCCCGGCCACGCACTGCGATGCCGAGCTGGGCCGATATGTCTCTGTGCCCAGCGTTTGGAGAACCTGCGCATTCGCGTGCAAAAACAAAAACAACCCAAAACGCGGTCATTGAATGCTCAACTCATCCCATGCCCACAGTATTGTATACATGCAAGCCAATGTAGAGCGACAACAACATTGCTACGTGTCATGTATGGTGTGTTAGGGTATTGGCTCTCCACGCGAGTCCACGAGCCAGTGTCGTGCCAGTATCCTTACAAAAGTCTTGATCTCTCGCCGGGCGTTGGCGTCGATGGCGAGCCATCTCTGCTGGTACTGCGTCTTCACGTCCGGGTCCTTGGAGGTCAGAGAGTTCTTCACCTGCAGACCAGCTGCCACTCGGGCCACCTGCGTGTTCCCTGGGTTGGCCAACACCTTGGACAGCTCCACCAGGAACGTGGGCTTAGCGGGGGAAGGTAGGAAGAAACGTTGCGTTATGAATCGCGAGGAGTGGGAGAAAGTGTTAAAAGTGAAAGCCAGCCCGGGAGGTAGTGAGAACGATAAAGGTTAAGAGAGACTTCTAGTAAAAGCAGTATTCAGTCCATTGCATTTCACACGGGAAAATAAAACATTCAGACATCAGGATCTTTCCTGATGCAATATATTACAAGAACAGCCGATTCAAGCTTTGTACATGAGCCGAGTAAAAAGGGTTATTATCCTTTGCAAACAACTTATTCCAAGGATACCAATATTTACATATACTGTTTTACAAAGACTCAACTAATGTGCACAGAAGGCCTTCATCGGGGGCTATATAACCGAGCAGTAGCGGTTGTAGGTAGTGTAACGGATGCAATGGAAGAGCAGGATGGACAAAGTACAATGTAAGCAGTTTGCCCAAAGCACTTTGGTTACTAAAGTCCAGTGGCGGTGCTCTTTAATATTACATATGATTTCACAAGCCGTGTGTGTTTCTAATGGGATGACAAGGATATTCAAATGTGTAGATCAGGACTTCCCTAATCTTAGGATTTGCATGTTGCTTTCGATACAGCCCCACAGAACAGCATCACAACCATGACTTTCACATCCATTTGGGTGACCCATATATATATATACACCCCTGGGACTATTGACGTTCTCCTTGTCCTCAAAATGAACCGGGAAAACATTACAGCTAATGCCAACAGCCACTTAAATAATCTAAATATTGCATGGACTAACCGTTTGCCCTGAACGGTGATAGCGATGGAGAGCAATGGAATGCAATTAAACGTCGGCCGGAGCATTAGCGGCTGACTAGCTGCTCTCAAGCCCTGCAGTGAATGACAACCGGCAGCCATGGCGTGTGGGTGGTGTGTGAGGAAGGGAGGGCCCGGCGTAGAGGGGAAAGCCGGCTGCCTAGTGCAAGTTAGCAACTCGCCCCTTTTCGCTTCACCCACGCTCGGCATTGTCGAGCGGCGCGCCAGATAATGTGAATGGCGAGGACTTGCTGGCCTACTTTCGATTCACATTGTATCACAACCGACACACACACACACAGCGCGATACTCACCAGGTTCTCGATAGCCGCCTGCTCCAGAAACTTCTGTGCCGCCTCCAGTTCATTTCGATCTGAGGAGGGAGGGAGGGAGAGGAGGGGAGGGGTGAATCGGTGTTATTCAGTGTACCATTAGCAAATTAGCTAGCGATTAAGCTAAATCATATCAATCGCAAAGATGTGAATTGTACAACAAGCACAAGCCAAACACGGGGCGGTTGATGTTGCGGTGTAACATCAGATAGCTGATGAGGTGTGGGCAGCGACAGAGAGTGGCTGGGGACGGCTGTTCTCCGTAGTGAAGAGAAGGGGATACACAGATGAAAGGGCTAGCAAAAGACAACCAAGTTTAGCTGCACCCATCACCCATGTCCCCAAGTTACTTCACGGTATTGCATATCGGATGCGGTTCCTACATGCGTGTTAGCATTACGACAGTCATGCGTTAGCCCATCCAAAGCGTTGCAATGCAACGTACAAACCCACCCAAAGTACCACAACACGACAGTAGTTTGCAGTCAAACGTCGGTCATTTGGTTGACATTGTGACCCAGAGTTGTACATTTCGTTGCCCCCCCGCCAAATGGGATTGTTAGCCTCAAACAGGATACGTTACAAAGTTAGCCGACAGCGGTGTGCAAAGGATGGGCCGACTGATTTGCGCTACGTTAGCTTGCTAACGCGTTAGCTCGCAGGCAGCATGGCTACACGGCTAAGAGCATGGGGCAGGGTCGGCGGCGGGGCAGGGCTGCCGACACCGTCCACATTAACCAACGCATCGTGCGATTCGTGTGACAACTGCACGCGTGTGCGCCCCGCAAGCGGGCCGACCCCCCCACGACCCTCGCACGGCCACCGCCGACCGGACAGGGCGAAGGCGTAGTCGGGGCGGGCGGCTTAAAAAGCGAGACGCCGGATCCACGGCGAGCAAGGCCACACGGGGCTAGCTAGCGAAGCAGAGCGGGCTACCCGCCTAATCGGCTAGCGAGGCATTTCCCCTCCTCCCTCGCACGACTCGCAACTTTCACCAGTCATCCGAGGCGCCGACGAAACCCCGCCGCGGAACCCCGAGCGCCGGTCGGCGTGAAACCGCTGACATTAACGGCGTCGGGGGGGAGGAGGTGAGACGCGGTGTATTTACCGGGGGAGACGGTCTTCTCGAGGATAGTGATGAGCTCCATTCTGTGCACCGGCTTGGCCGCCCTCCGTCCAGAAGTGAGTTGCTAGCTAGCTAGTTCGCTCGCTCGCCGCGCACAACTTAACCCCGGGTGCTAATAAACTCCTCGGCGGCGTCCCCCGATGTTCACCGCGGCGTTGATTTCTAAAAAAAAAAGTCAGCGGAGAAGCCCGGTGGTCAACGTGTACGCTCCCGGCACCTTCTGGGTTAGTTGATTAACTCTTGGTGTGTGCGGGGTTTTGTTTTTTTTTTTGGTCGGAGGTGCGGGGCAAATAACGTCTTTGAGCAGCAGTGCTGCTTGCTCGCATCCTGTGTTGTAGGGAGGGAAAGGGCCGCGCTCGTCTCCCGCGGAGGGATATCACGCGCCGCCGCTATAGCGGAAAAACTCTCCTCCCCTCGCGCTCTCTCCCGCGCGACCGCTGGTGCCGAGAGGATCCCGAGCCGCGGCGTTATACCGGGTCTGCCCGCAACGCAATTTCCGGTCTCTTTTTTTTTTTTTTTTCTCGCGTGTGAGCCGTGTACAGCCAGTCGACAGTCCCCCATGGCGAGAAGAACAACAACAACATGGGGGAATAAATATGGGTTTTTTACGGGGAAAATGTGACAAAGCGATATATGAATAGAAACATGTAACGGAAACGGATGTCCCGCTATCGGAAGTCCCCAACCCCTCTTTCGCGCCTCTCGCCGCTGAACCCGTGAAACTGAAAGTCCCGCCCTCTCTCTCTCTCTCGCCAATAACGCTCATTTGGAGCATCCCGTTCCGGGCGTTCCGTCGTGAGATGAGAACGCCTGGGAACGAGGTTAGTTCTCAGTAGTCATTATTATAATGTATTGGAATACTTTTGGGCAATTAGTAATTATTATTTTTTCTGTTTTTGTAATATGGAATGTATGAAATATGAATCAGTATGTTGGAGACAATGCTTTCTCCTCGTCGTTCATTTAAAAAGTGACCCACTGAGGCGGTTGTGATGAGACGTCCAGAGCGTGTTGCAGTTACCATTGATCCTTTCACTTTCACAACTTTGTATGGGTTTGCGCTGTATGGTGTCATAAGCTTTCCCTTGGTATGCCTAAACCTACAGGGCTTGCATCCACCGCTCAACCACGGCATACTTTGATCCAGTCAAAAAAATCTACAGTGGTGGTGGATGCAAGCCCTGTAGGTTTAGGCGCCATACTGAGTCAAAACACTTTCACACAGAAACACAGAACACTTTCACCTGTACCTTTGTGGCTCCCACTTCACAGTCATCACCGACCACAAACCCCTTGAGCTCATCTTCAATAGCCCAAAATCCACACCACCTGCACGACTGGAACGCTGGAGACTGCGACTACAACCCTACAGCTTCACTGTGAAGTACAAAGCTGGGAAGGACAATCCAGCTGACTACATGTCAAGACACCCGATCCAAGGAGAAACACCACAGAGGACCTCCCGAATGGCAGAGGAATATGTCAATTTTATCATCAACCACACACTACCTAAGGCAATGACACTGAAAATGGTTCAGGAGGAGACCAAGAAAGACCCCACTCTACAAGAGGTGATTCGTCTGCTGGGCACTGGTCTCTGGCCGAACAAGCCATGTGAATCACAGGACAACAATCCTGTCAACTACAACGATCTAAGAGCACTGTTCCGTCTGAGAGATGAACTTACCGTGAACTCAATGTGAAGACAATGTTCTCTTGAGAGGAACAAAGCTGGTTCTCCCAACCTCACTGTGCCAGAAAGCTGTCGACCTAGCTCACACGGTACATTCAGGCATAGTGAAAACTAAACAGCTTATCAGGGAAAAGGTTTGGTTTCCAGGCATAGACAGCATGGTCGAAAACACAATCCAGCACTGCATTCCATGCCAAGCTGCTACTGACGAACATCGGATGGAACCCCTTCACATGTCAGAACTACCAAAAGCGCCATGGCTAGAGGTCTCCATAGACTTCACAGGTCCATACCCATCATCAGGTGACTATCTGCTCGTGGTCCTCGACGAATACTCAAGATACCCTGAGGTAGAAATAGTCAGATCCACATCAGCTACAACCGTCATACCTGTACTGGACAAAATGTTCTCCACATTTGGTGTGCCGGAAGTGGTGAAAACAGATAATGGCCCTCCTTTCAACGGCCATGGCTTTACAAACTTCAGCCACTACCTCGGGTTCAGACACCGAAAGATCACTCCCTGCTGGCCCAGGGCAAATGCAGAGGTGGAACGCTTCATGAGGACCCTTAAGAAGACAGTTTAGACAGCTACCAACTCCGAAGGACGGCCCTGTAAGCAGAATCTCTACAACCTTCCCTAGAAACTACCGAGCAACACCCCCATAGCGCTACACAAAAGACTCCAGCAGAACTACTGTTTGGACGAAAGCTTCGCACTACACTTCCCACACAGAAACCGACGCTGCTCTCAAAAACACGGACACACACATGCCGAAGAAGAGCGGATGAAGAAGAGCGGATGAAGATGAACGCAGACATTCAGAACAGGGCGAAGCCTTCCACAGTCAAGACAGGGGATGTAGTACTTGTCCACTGTTCTGAATCGTTGACCACAGAAATTAGTTGACATTAATTCAACTCTTCTTTACCAACTTCGTCCCTCACAACATATGTCATCGATAACATGTTTGTAAGAAATAAAACTTGGCGTCTCATAATACACTATATTAAGTCAACAACATATTAAATGTTTCTAGTTCCGATCAATAACTCTAAAAAACCCATTCGTATCATACAGTAGGCCAGTCTTACGACAAAATGTTCAAAAGTGTTTTTTCCGTTATACATAGTTACGATAAAAACGTCTTACCGGCCATAGTTTATAGTAACGTGGC
>OMNR01071267.1:0-11065 GCA_900303205.1 Mora moro
CCCCCCCCCCCCATCCCAAATCCTCAGCCCTAGGTTACCACAACAACAACCATACAACAACTCACGTGGGACACGGTGGCAGCGTTCCCTCGCCTTGTGGTTCGCAGGCCTCCGTCTCCTCCAGGGCACCACATGGCAGCCCCTCCTCCCCGACTGCGAACTGGAGCACGCTCCGGCCCCGGGAGCGTGCGCCACTGGGGGCCTCGGGGTCCGAGCAGGCCTTGGAGCAGGGGCCCCAGTCGCCCCAGGCGCTCAGCTGGCAGTCCTTGGGGAGGAGGCAGGACTGAACGGTGTGCGGCAGGTCCATCGGTGCACACAGGCTGGGAGAGGGGTGGGTGGTGGGGGGTGGTCACAGGGAGAGGGAGAGGTCAATGTTAAAACGTATTCATACAAGTTCGAACCACCACCACTATCTCATTATGTCTCATTCATAATGAGATAAACAATGTCTGGAATTTGCTTTGGATGGGGAGATTATTGTTCAGCCACATTCACACTGGATGATTTTGAACCAGATACCTTGTGGGACATAATTAAACTGCCATTGCTGTGTGATGGTGAGTTATGTTCATAATGGGACATAATCATAATGTTTGATTTTAAATGTTTTGCCCAATTTTTTATTGTAATTTAATGGTAATGAAATACTTAACTTCCAGGCATCCTCAACTTCTACATCACAAATGGGAGGCGGTGGGACTTTCGCTCTGCAAATTTGCAGACGAGGCAGATTAAGATCACCAATGACCCGCTCTGCCATCTTTATGACTCACCAGGCGCCCCCTAGGTAAAACTAGCCCAGCGGGAAAACAAGGCTTTAGTGAGACCTTGAACTCTTTGAAGGTGGAGGGATAGCTCCACAGAGAGCGAGTAAAGCCAGACTTAAACGGGTCTTCAAACGTGTCGGCGGGAAAGGAATGCTAAGGGTCCGATTCACATAAAGCTCCTTGCCACTGGCTCCATTTCCTCTTCATCCCATTAGCGTACACCATTCCACATTATGAATAATACAAAGGGAGCGAAGGTACAACCATGTGCTAACGCTAAGTCCATCGAGGGCTGACATGAAGGACGTTTTTACGAGTAATGAACGAGGCGGCCTCCTCGGGAATCATTAGAAATTTGTTCTAAGTAAAGAGGAGCGCATTATGCTAGCCCAGACCGCGTGTCTTTCCCCCGGAGCCATTGCAGCTGACGAGCTATTAGAGATAATTACAGCTCTGCTTCATTTAGAAACCCCTCATTTAGCCACCGCCGCCGCCACACCTCACCTCTGCCACCCCGATCACTCGGCAAGAAATGAGGAACTGTATGCGAGAGTTCACTGTTTTTCCTCTTTCATTTATCTCTGTTGTCCCCTCTCCCCCCCGCATCCCTTTCTTTGTCTCGTGTCGCTTATTTCTTTGTTTCATTCCTTTTCTCTTTTTTAAGTTTAATTTCACTCTAAAGTTTTTTGCTGAGTGTAGTCAGAATGTTTGTAATTAAAAAAACATATTTAAGATTTGTGAACTTGGTATTTGTAGTCGCGGAAAACGTGTAAATCTGTGAATCGGTTTGCAAATCTGTAACGTGATTCTCACATGTGTAAATTAATTTAAGATCCTGATCATGTCTTTTTTTTTTTAATACATTACAACTTAATTTTGATAAAAGTGCGCACAGAAGTCATTGATTACTACTCTGAAGTACTACTACATGAAGGACTCTGAAGTACTACTACATGAAGGACTCTGAAGTACTACTACATGAATCCACTCCTCCGAGTGGCGAATCTTCGATTCCCTAGAAATATTTTTGCCGCAAATTGCGCGTTGAGCACTCGGAAAAATAATCTGCAAATACACCCTGAAGGATCTACACTCGGTTCCTATGGACAGAGATTTGTCTCATAATTATTAATACTAATAGGAGTCAACTTGTGTCTTGTAAATTGACATTTGAGTGATTTGTACAAATGCATACATAATTATGGATCCAACTTTTACATTTTGCACAAATACGTACAAAAAATGATAGATATTTTTCCTATGTCCATATGTCTTAGTTGCAATAAGACAAATATAAGTCTCAAATCAAAAATTGCCTTTTAACTGTTGAATCTGTATTTGTGGATTAAGTGACGCGTGCATTTGAGTTCCCTTTTTCTTTTTTGATCTTTGAGACAAATCCCACGGTGTGTCGGGTGTGCGGTTCACACACTTGTGAGGTTCCCGACCAACATCTGTAAAACACTATAATGTCCCTGTTTTCAACAGTCACTTTTTTTGACCGCAATAAAACAATAATAATAATATTATTATTATACTTGTGTGTTATTAGCGATGTGACGCAGTGAACTAAAGATGTGATCACCGGTATGAGTCCCAGTGTGTCTAGCGGTGTACACCTGCCCAGGAGACTGCTTGTGAACTGCCTCCGTCAGCTACCACCACACATATAATCTAATTATATGGGAAACACTGTAACCGGCTACAAGCCCGCAGTACGCGGAGTCCTGGTTTTGGGGGGTTTGAAAATCTGGTCACCCTAACCATCCACAGACTCCGACTCCCGGTACATAGTTAAGCAATATTACACGAGAGGGTTTGCTTTGTCATTATCATGGTCAAGACCGAGGCACTTGAGCCAAGTTGTTGAGTTGCTCCACTCCCCCACCAGAGAAGAAACCTCAGTAGACAGTAGTGTCGGTCGGTAGTTACGAGTGTCAGCTGTGAATCGCACATCCGAAACACCACGAAATGAGAGAAAGAGAAAAGGAGAAAAAGAGATTGTCTCAAAACGTCAATACATGCGTCACTTGACCCACAAATTCAGATTCAACATTTCACAAGTCTTATTGCAACTAATGCGTATGAACAAAGGAAAAAATATTTAAAAAATGTAGGTATTTGTGCAAAATGTAACATACATAGCAAAAGTAGATTTTTTTGTGAAACCAAAGGCATGCTGATACAAAGAGGATGAACCAAGCTGTCCGTAGAGGTGCAATATTGGTGAGTTTGAACTTGTATGCAACAGGGCACTCCATGGGGGGAACTGCGACTAAGAGGCAACGTCCTCTTATTCACTTGCGGCTAGGTTCAGCCAGTACTGTAGTGACACAATTGATTGACAACAGTTGCCAGGTTGAGGACACTGAAGGAACACGAGCGCAAAGATGAGCCAACTACAAAATTATATGAAACGAGCGCAAGATTAAGATGTTTTAGCACGGGTGTGGTCATGGCACGTTTTCGAAAGAGGACAAAGCTTTTTAGGTCGGGTAGAATCTATTACAATCTCAGTTGATCCAGTTTGTTTGCTTGCTTCCATGGCTGCAGCACGCTGTGTTTGTGTGCCAATTTGTTTCATATCTAGCAACCAGGGTTATTCTGAGAATAGTAAACACACAGACCAAAACAAAAACAGACGTTCCGGCCCGGCATGGACATTTCTGGCTGTAGCATTGCTGTCAGAGAAGCCAGTATTTCAAGCATGTTTCCTTAATCTCTGATGACCTATCATGGTCATTTTATGATTTTGTCATTTACATATAGCACCTTTAAATTGTAATGTAATTTGTTATAATGTAAATGTTCAAATGTTCTTTCTTTCTGTCTTTCTTTCTGTTTCTTTCTCTCCTTCTTACTTATCCCCCTTTCTTTCATTCATTTTTCTTCCTCTCTTCCTTTCATAACCATTGTGTCCTCGCAAATTGAGACACCTGTGCTGCAGAACCTTTTGAAGTTGTACGTTACGTACGGTACAGCAGAGAGCGACACAATGAGGAATTCTAGCCTGTGTTCATGACGCCAAACACACTTGAAGCATCAAATAATTTATGCGCTTGAGAAAAACAAAACAGAGGGAGATAGTCCCATGAAGGTTCCATTTCCTTCCCCGGACTGAACCCCGAGTTCTAAGCGGACCCCGGTGTGACCAATGACCCATTTTTCCCTGCGGCCCTGTGAGCTTTTTGTTTGCTTGTCCCTACACCCAAGCAAGTTCATTTTCCCGCTAAAGTTTTCTTGGGAGTCGGAAGTCATTATTTTCTCATCTCGGTCACTGAGACGAAACAGGGAACAGCATAATTCTCCCTCTGTCTTTTGCATTCTCTCTCTAAGAGTTGATGATGTCGCCTCCAAACTGCTCTGTTTTTGAATGCCTGAAGGTTTTTTTTAAACACTAGCGAAGCTACAATGGCCGCCATGGTTTCCAGACATGCACACACAACTCTTTTCCTGAACAGCAATTCATAAAAAATGAATGAACAAAAGATGAAAAAGACTCGCCGCCACTGAATCGAGAGCGTTCTATATAGGCCATCTTATTAAGAGATGACATTCGCACAACTTCAACACGCAGCAGAAATAACCTCCATGCCTGTGTAGAGAAAGGATGAAAAAACACACTTATGGTGACTATGAATAGGCAATTATTATTTGTGATCCACCATTAAGTGACAAAGGGAGATCAGGGCTGTGGGATGTGATGCGAAGACTGATTAACCAGACATAGGCGTGTGCGACGGAGGTGTTCGACACTCAGTAGGAGACAGTAAGGCATCTGCCGCGCTGTCACACAGTGCAGGATAGTCTAGTGTCTAGAGCGTTTGACTCCCAGCTGAAAGGTTCTGGTTTCAAATCCCAATGTCTACAGTCTAGCTGTAGGCATCCTTGAGCAAGGTGCCACTACCTGCTCCTTAATGACATGTATCTCAAGTCACTGTCAGCCGCTTTGGATAAAAAGCATCTACTAAATAGTGTTCAAAGGAAATTAGTGGCATGAAGCAAGAGGGATGTTCAGAGCGTGCTGGGCTTGACGGGGTTAATGCTCCGCCTCGGAAGTTTGTTCCACTTTTCAGGAAAAAGAGTGGCAAAAAAACAAGTATGAATATTTCACAAGCCAAAAATAAGCAAGTTAAGGATTAATATTTATGGTCCTCTGAGCATCAAAGTTGTTTTCAGGAGGGGTTCCTTTGAAACGTTGCGATGCCAGTCACTGATAGGGGGGACTTGGCATTGACAATACATCAATGAACCAATTGAGTGCATAATGGATCAAATCTCTGCGTACAGTGGCGTGTGGCGGCCATGACGTGAATACGATTGCCTATATACTGTAGAGATAAAAATGACTTTTTCTATTTTCTAAAATGCAAGATCCAAGGGGACGACATTGGTAATGTAAAAGGGGAGTGACAGTCAATGGGAACACGGCAATGAAGAGCTATGAAAGCCTTGCTGAAAAAGGAATGCACCACAGTGTCAAGTCGTTAATGAAAATGATGACATGATGGAAAAACACTGTATAAAGTGTTCTTGATCAATAACTCTTTGTCAGGGCTCATGTTCAGTTCTAACAACGTCAGGAACTAACAGGCTATTTTTTACACTGAAAAGGCAATATAAGCAGAAGTTTAGATAAGACAAGGTAAGATGGTACTTTATTAATCCCTGACATGTCATCTGATTGTTGCTGTAGTGCTGTGATGTAGATGTGATGGGTGTATGAACCAATGGACGTCAGCAATGGATGGCATCTAGACAGACAGGTAGGTGACTCACTTAATCTCGACGGTGGTCCCGTTCCAGTGGTTGCAGGTCACGTCCCGGGTCTGGTACCCCATCTGGATGTCCCAGTAGGGGCTCTCCTGGCGGTTCAGACGGTTTCTTGTCCGTTTCTTCTGGATCAGTTCCCTGGTCTCGGGGTCCTTGGCCCCAACCTTGTCCCTGACACCCGGGCCCTTGCCCCTTCGGTGCTTGGCCTGGCGTACTGACCGCGTCTGAGGGAGGGCACAGGGGCCCCAGGGCCCGACCCGGAGGCTGTACATCCCCTCAGGGGCGGTGCAAGGGCCCGGCTTGCAGGAGTGGAACTCGGTGAGGTTGGGACAGGCCGCGCCCCCGAACATTGGGGGCACCAGGACACTGCGGACCCGGTTCATGAGGCCGATCCCGCATGTCTTGGAGCAGGGGGTCCAAGGAGAGTACTGGGACACCACACAGTCCTGCGGGCAGGGGATCAGGCAAGCCTGCTCCAGACGGGGCTTGGGCTCAAAGTACTCGCAGATGGCGTCCTCTGCCGGGGATCTGTCCGCCCTGAGCATGCAGCCCACCTCCCGCAACTGGGTTCCTTCCTTGCCGCCATGGCATACGGCCGGCCGTAGGGCCCCATTGGCCCTCGCAGAAACTGGCATGCACTGGTTCCAGGCTCCCAGCTGCCAGTCGTACAGGTCCTTGTGCCAGTCGCACACACGGAAGCAGTTCCTCTGGTTGGAGGGCCGCTGGGCCTGGTCACAGTTGGTGTGGAGGGTGGTCCAGCCGTCCACGTGGGCACACCAGACGGCCCGGCTCTGGCTGCCACCAGGGCCACAGTCGCTGCCCATACACCTCCCCCATGGCCCTGGAGAAACACAACATAGAGTTAGACGGAGTTACTCTGACAGAAAACAAACTAGTCCCAGAGGGTTAAAGCAAGAAATATATCCTCAAGACGAGATGGACTTTGTTTCAATTGTCAACTATCAATCAAAGACAGTAGTAATTAAAGTCAATTAATTCATCCATGTAAAGTATTTAGTGTAATAGATATTACCGCATAGTGTTTGAACATTGTCTCTCTTGTTTGATCACTACAACATCAAACTGCCAAAAAAGTGCTTCAGTTATCATTCAGTTAATTTAGTCAAGTTGCATGAAGTAACTGATGAATTAGGCAGTTTAATTAGTACAGCTTCTATTGGCAAGTTGCGGAGAAGATGTCTGTTCATGAAAGTGATGGCAGTGAGTTGTTAGCAGGTAGGGTTAGGGTTGCAGACATTGGGGTTGCAGACATTGGGGATCGAACCCAGACACTCAACTATAGGCCTACAATTCAATCTGGGCAATGGGTTATCATCTGTTGTAATAATTTATGAATTGTCCATATGTAGTGAAGATTGGCCATCAAAAAGAAAAATTTTTTTGCTAATGTAAGCAGGTTGGATGTGTGCACACATGGGTGTTGAACGGCTATCAAAATCCCCACTGGGACAAAAAGTTGAATTGATTAATTAATTGATTATTTCACCTCATGCTAGCTGAACCTCGCTATAGCAAATACACGTCATTAGCTTATAGCCTTTAGCTAAATGCCTCCTGTGCAGTTGGCGGGTTGAGGGGAAAGTGTTATGTTGACACGATCAACAACCAATGTTGACGACAGAGGAGAGAATCTTGCTGGAAAAACAGAAGAATAAACTGAGAGGTTGTTGGGTTCAGTTAACACAGAAGACAGAATGTTAGCGGAGATAGCGATAGCGCACTGCTCATCTCATCTCCGACACTTAGTCACTACCGAGCTGGTCATAATGACTAAGTCACATAAACAACATGTTTCCATCCTAAATACGTTGCAAAAATGCTACTTTTGCTGATACTGCAAAAATAATAACAAATACAAACAAATGTCAGATGGGTCCTTCTGTCAGTTTAGAATGACTAAATACAGACGGGACCCAGCAGCATGTCGTAGTCTCTACAGACCAGCCGTCTGGAGGGGGCGTTTCACACACTACAACAAACAGAAGGTCAAATATCTGGAACAGTGACCAGCGAATGAGCCCCTTAGGTGCTTGTCTGAGTCAATGAAAATGGCAGAAATGGTTGTGTTCTCCAAATGGAAAAAGGAGAGAATGACTTTGGTCTTTTCTTAAACAACGCCGTGTGAAATGGATCCGTGGGATGATTAAAACAGGGAATGTTCTACAGGAAGCAAAAATCCAGGTAGATAGGATATGAAAGGAAGATAGGACATATATGATAAAAAAAAAAAACTACTAAGGAAAAATAAGCAGTGGCATATCTATGTGACCACAAACCAACCAACCAATCAACCACAAACCCAGCAGTAAATGACGACGTAGGTTTGAATGCTACTCAGTGAGAAACAAATACAAAGCAATATATTGATCTATTGTTCTGTAGAATAGATGACACTGATCTCATCAGTGTCACCGAGCTCTAGCCAGGTATCATCCTGCCAGAGGGCTGTTGACGCTTTCCAGCTGACCAGATGTACGCCTATGAAGTGCACTTTATGTCGGCCTATAATAGATTTAATTCTTCTTTTTTTAAAAAATGCTTTTATTTTACAGATGGACGGTGTGAACGTTTATTTTTTAGTAAATGAATACGTGTATGGAATTCACACTCGTATGTGGGTAGGTTGTTCTTTATGAAGACGGAGATGTAGCCTGGGCGACATAAAGTCCAGTTATATCCTCCTCGGTGTGGAGATCCAAGCCAGATCTCTCTCTGAGCCAACCGTCCATTTAATGAACATCCAATTTCCCCCATCTGGCAGAGCGCTCACCTCTCCCGAGGATGGGTCACTTCTCTAGGCTCCGCGAGGTGTCTGTTGGTTATTGATCAAATCCGTGTCACCGCTCTCGCAGCGCGCGGCGTCAGCCCTTCTGAAGATCAGGGTCAACTAAAGAGTGGAGGCCACTACAATATTGTCTCAACTTCAAATGCTTTTATTCTCTTTCTTTGTTACTCCCTCTCTTCCCGTCTGTGTTGCTTTTTGTCCGTGTACATGCAGAAGAAGCAACGTCGGGAAAGGTATCGGCTCTTTCTGTTTGTCTGTATTTTATTTCATTTAAAAAAAAAAAAATCAATGAGACGACGAAAATAATGTGTTTTACACAACCCATCGGAAGGGTGATGCTTCAACTGCCAAAACGAAAAGGGATACAACTCAATAAAGCCATTCTTTCCTCCCAATAAACTGCAACGCAAAAACACCAATTTCACCCATCTCACTCAATCGATCCATGTCCCGGTCCCGAGTGAGTCGTCCAGATATAGTCGTTCAGTTCAAACGACTACATTAGCTTCACTATAAACACTATCCAGATGAAAACCAAAGCCCCTTTGACTACTCCTCCCAGCTTGTTACATTCATAGTAAACGTGTTCTCCTCTCCATTGTGTCTTGATTAAAACTCTCCTACCAGACACAGAATACGCACCACGACAATAAACGACGTTCATTACAATCATTGTGTGAGCAGGTGCCAGGGGGTATTTGTTCAATAATATATATATATATATATTCCTGATCAATACAGTTAAGATCACAAATAGAAGATCACAAATAGCTTTTTCCAGTTTAAACGCCAACACTACAGTCAGTGACGGATACAGAATGTGGCTAATGACTGGGCCTGGAAGAATCTGGATGGGCCTGAAGTTTTTTTAAGCTTAGATATGTATAAAAAAGATATGGGGGTAAAAACCGGCGGACCGGTCCGGTAGTCCTGTAGCATAACGTCAGTCAATAGGTTATTAATTGTTAGTAGCTACATACTGTATATTATATTCTAAAATGTCTCAAGACAAAACTGTTAAACATTAAAGCAATTATTATAATTTTTTATTTTTTAGTATTTTTCTTTCCATGACTCTGATAGGGTGGGCAAGCTGTCAATCTGGGTGGGCCTGTGCACACCCAGGCCCACCCGTAGCTCCACCCCTGAGACAGGAAAGGTTGGGAAGTTCACAGTCCATGTGACCGCTGAGAGCTAGGAGGACACTATGTAATGTAGGTAATATTAGTGTGGGAAGAGCATTGTTTGCTCAGACTTAAGTACCATTAGAGCAAGCAGACATTAGCATTGGCCCCTAGCTCCCTCTGGGCAGCCGTCTGAAGTATGTGATATCAGGCCCAATGATTATATCATATTACATTTTTTACAATGATAGGATGGCTGTGAAAGTCGTCAGGCATTAATGTGAGAAAGGAGCAGAATATCACAAATGATGAAGAGAAAGAAATATATCTGAGGGGAATTCTTTGAGCTGTTTAACATTCAGTAGCAATGTTAACCCAAGCTTGCTCTCGCTCCCTGATGGATCACTGCCCTCTGTGCTACAACGCTAATCTACCCTCCACTAGCTTAATAAAGCTCTCTCTCTCTCTCTCTCTCTCTCTCTCTCTCTCTCTCTCTCTCTCTCTCTCTCTCTCTCTCTCTCTCTCTCTCTCTCTCTCTATCTGTCTCTCTATCTGTCTCTCCTGATCTGTGATTCATTCGGCTGCTATTTCACCATGAGCGTGGCTTAGAGGCGTGTCTTTGGTTGGTTCTGATTCACTGAAGTACCTACCATGGTAAATACTTTTATCTTTTCCATACCACGTCTTCATCTATCAAAATGTAAAAAGTTGAGAAACTTTGAAGTCTGGCAAGTGATTGCAGCAGGTATTTTGGTGTGAGTCAATAGAGGGTGCAGGAGGCAGGATCATCTAGTGGTTAGGGTGTTTGACTCCCTGCTGAAAAGCACTGGGTTCGATTCACAGCCTACATGTAGTCATCCTAGAGCTGAAGATGCCCTGACCCCTACCTGCTCCATGATGACATGATCTGAATATTGTCGCACTGGATACAAGCATCTGCTAAACAGCTAGTTAGTAATAGTTAAATATCAAGAGTGAAAGAGTCAACAATTGTAATAATGTATTCAGAGAACTCAAATCAGCAATGTGCCATGAACCATCCATTTTGTGTCAAAATATCAAACGGTAAAATACTTCAGTCCTGCTGCCTGATAAAACTCCAAAGGTCAGCCAGTGTCTTCATGGAGACTTGTCTTCAAATGTCACAGCTGTCAGTTATGTGCAGAAAACCGATCAGGCAACCTCCGAACGCCACATTCGCTGATTTTTAAATAAATAATCCAGAGAAATCGCCATAAATAAACGAGGGCATATGACGCAGTTAACGTCTTGATGTAAGCAAGCTTTTGTTACCGAGGGGAAGCATGAGGAAATGATGAAAACAGAATAATATAGTGTACATGCACATGCACCTGCACACACTCCTATACAGCCACTACGTGCGCACACACACACCTACACGCACAAACACTCCTACTCGCACGCACACTCCTACACGCACACACACCTACACGCACGCACACTCCTACACGCACACATACTCCTTCACGCACAAACACTCCTACATGCACGCACACTCCTACACACCACAAACACGTTCAAGCAATCTCTTTTCATTCTTTTGTCTGATTTTCCCTTAAGAGTACACACACACA
>OMNR01071270.1:0-10469 GCA_900303205.1 Mora moro
CAATCACAGAGGGAGGGAGAGAGACATTAGCCAATCACACAGGGAGAGCTACATTAGCCAATCACACAGGGAGAGCTACATTAGCCAATCACACAGGGAGAGCTACATTAGCCAATCACAAAGAGACAGTTTTTAAAATATACTTTGTTGCCCATATCTCCCCCATACCTCACCATACCTCACCATACCTCACCATATCTTGCCAAATGTTTTCGTTGTTTTTCCGCAGAACCGCGAGCCACTGATGCCGTCGCCACAGTTCATCAAGTCGTACTTCAGCTCCTTCACGGATGACATCATCTCTCAGCCGCTGCAGAAGGGCGAGAAGAAGGACGAGGACAAGGACAAGGAGGGCGAGGCCGTGGAGGTCACCGCGAGGTCAGAGAGCAGGGCCCGGTCGCCATGGGGACAACGTCTTGCCTTACGTCTCTGTGTAGTTTCCAAAGATGGTTGTAACGAGTGTACAGTTTTCTGGCCGTGTTACTGTCGGCTAGGGCTGAACAATTAATCGAAATATTATCGAAATCGCAATATGGCCAAGTGCAATATCCAAATCGCAGGAGCTGCAATTTTTAATTTCAAGTGTAAAATGTGTAAATATACATTTATAAAACCCTTATAACTGAAGTACTGTAGTGCTGCAGAGATGCCCTGGCATACACATGCTTTTCTCCAGGTGTAAGAAAACATGTTTGTTTTGTATAGACCTCAACAAATATCATATTGTGGTTGTTTTTCAGTGAACATTAAAATTGGGATGCAAAAATGATCATTCCCACTAAAAGGGAATCATATCGCAATATCTGTCAAAATAATCGCAATATGATTTTTTTTTTACCATTATTCTGTTCGATAATTTAGTTGAGCCAGATCAAACACCACTGTTTGATCTGGGGAAGCTTCAAGTAGAGGCTCAGTACAAAGCTGCTAGAGCTAGCTGGAGCTAGCTGTTGCTAGCTACAGCTAAAGTATTTGAACTGAACAGACATCAGGTGCTATAACAAACCATATCATTAGTAGTCAACCAACTCCTGCAGTGTGTTGTTGATGCTACTGAAAGCTAAGGGGGCATTCATTTCGTCCACGTACCTGCACTGTTTTGACGAATCACTTCACTGAGCTGAAGGAATAGTTTAATTTCACTGAGCGTGGGCTTGCCAGCTGGAGTAATCCTAAACTCTGGTTTCATTTGTGTGTCTCTAATGAAGTCAGGTCTTCATCAAGACACCATGGCAGTGTGAGGATACAGTGATGCATTGCCGCAGGGGTTTCCATTAATATACTTTACCAGAACGCTCGCTCAGATGAAGCTCAACAACACTAGAAATACATCAGACATCACAATCCTCTTAGTTCTCCTCCGAGATGCTGACGATGGATTGGCTTTGGATACAAGCCTCTGCAAAATGACTTGATGACGACGACATATGTTCTGTTTGGTGACTAGATGGATAACGACTATATATAACTTCCAGCTTTTCAGATCATTGTCTTGTGCCCTCAGCTCCGGCTACCTGAAGGCCAAGCAGTACATGGAGGAGGAGAACTACGACAAGATCATCAGTGAGTGCACCAAGGAGATCGACTCAGCCGGCCGCTACACCACCGAGGCTCTGCTCCTGAGGGCCACCTTCTACCTGCTGATCGGGAACACCAACGCAGCCCAGCCCGACCTCGACCGCGTCATCAACATGCAGGATGCCAGCATCAAGGTAACGCCTCCCCTCCCCTCCACACACCCCTCTGAAGTCAGGTGGCGGTTTTTGATGGAAGAGCAGAATGGAGGATCATGGGAGATCTAGAGTGGATTCACATTGTGTAGTTGTACAAAGAGAGCCACTGCTGGAGAGCAGCGTGTTTTGAAGGATCCAGACATGGGTTCTTATAATGGGTTCTTATCATTTTTTTCCTCGGGAACTTCCGCTCTTCATAAAATATATATATCCTGTTTACTCCAGATGTCTATGGCCGTTGGATTACGGTGTTGTACATTTGATGCATAATCTAAATACATTTGCTTAATGTATAAATGTTATGTCACTGGGGTTAACTTTAAGTCCAAAGCTCATCTGCAGGGAGGAGTCATGATGCTCTCTGTGTGTCATGATGCTCTCTGTGTGTCATGATGCTCTCTGTGTGTCATGATGTTCTCTGTGTGTCATGATGCTCTCTGTGTGTCATGATGCTCTCTGTGTGTCATGATGCTGTCTGTTTATCTGTGTAACGGTGCGTGTGTTGTGGGCACGCCATGCGCAGCTGCGGGCCAACGCGCTGATCAAACGCGGCAGCATGTACATGCAGCAGCAGCAGCCCATGCTCTCCATGCAGGACTTCAACATGGCCGCTGAGATCGACACGCGCAACGCCGATGTCTACCACCACAGGGGACAGGTGAGGGCCCTCGGAGGGCGGGCGGGTCGGTCGGTGGTCACGGTGTCCTCCAGGTGGAGGCACGTGAACTTCCACAGTCAACAGGATTACACATTTATTAAAACATTTATTTTAAAAAAATGTTTCTTACTTACTTACCTTTTTTTTTATTACCTTTTTTTTTTATTAATGTTTAGTAAAGATTTTGACTTCTTAAAAAGTCTACATATTTCCAATTTCTAATTCGTCTTGGGTTTTTAGAAGCGTACGGGCACAGTTAGTATAATACTCTGTTTTAGTTGAGCTGTGGGCACATGGTGTGGAGGTGTTGGTTGGGTTGGGTTCTGATCGTGTGGTTCTTCATCCTGTTAGCTGAAGATCCTGCTGGACCAGGTGGACGAGGCGGTGGGAGACTTCGACGAGTGCATCCTCCTGCGACCAGACTCTGCTCTGGCCCAGGCCCAGAAGTGCTTCGCTCTCGTAAGTCGACCTATCAAAGCCTCTTTGTTTTTCCAAAATAAAAGTTTAGAGCCTTTTTTTTAAAAAGACAAATTTGATATACCACTCAAGGAAGGTACTGGGTTCGATCCCCAATGTCCACAGCTTAACCTGTAAGCATCCTAGAGCAAGATGCCCTAACCACTACCTGCTCCGTAAGGCCTCAGCATGCTTCTGCGTGGTTGGTCCGAATCCTTCCTGCACACACCACGTGTCATTACACCAAATGTACACTAGAGGGTGATCAACCAATGTGCCACCGTCTGTGTATAATAGATGTTGGCCAAACAGCGATGCCTATGTATACGATTTGGAGTGTAACAAACTTTTCAAAAGTTGAACAATTCCAAGATTTCCATGCTTATTGGAATCAACGCTAAGCTAGGTTAGCTGTCGCCTGCAACAGAGAGGTTGCCCACTCAGCCCCACTCGTCAACTCACCACATCGGTGGTCCGCACCATCTCTGTGTGCTGTGTCGCATTGTTGGCAGACGCCCGTGTGTGTTGTTGTGTTGCTGCAGTCTTGTATGTATCGGACCGGTATCTGAATTCACCGAACGCTGCTTTGGATAAAAGCGTCTTCTAAATGACTCTGTTTGACTTTGACTGACTTCGGTCTCTTGACTAAATGGAAACGAGTCGGATTGCTTTGGAAGCATCGGGAGCCGCAGCTCGTCTCTGATTGGCTGCCGTGTGTTTGGCATTGTGTCCTCAGTACCGGCAGGCGTACACAGGGAACAACGCCTCCCAGGTGCAGATCGCCATGGACGGCTTCGAGGACGTCATCCGACGCTTCCCCAAGTGTGCCGAGGGATACGCTCTCTACGCTCAGGTAACACTTACTGCTCGACACTGCACGCTCAGCGCACAGTGTGAGGGCCTGTTGGGTGTCTGTCTCTCTCTGTCTGTCTGTCTGTCTGTCTATGTCTCTGTCTGTCTGTCTGTCTGTCTGTCTCTCTGTCTGTCTGTCTCTGAGGATATTACTTCTTACAACAGAAGACATTCCTCTACCAGGAAATGACTTAACATCTCAATGGGGTTCCCTGCAGGCCCTGACTGACCAGCAGCAGTTTGGTAAAGCCGATGAGATGTATGATAAGTGTATCGAGCTGGAGCCAGACAACGCCACGACATATGTCCACAAGGGGTGAGGCCGTCACTCCTTACTCAGCATGGAATTCTCAGTTACTACGCCACAAAATCACACATACTTAATACAGAACGACAAATGATTATGTAATAATTACTGAAGAAAATGAGAGAGTTCCATTATATTCAACAAAACAACTCAACAGTTCAGTTATTATTCAACAAAACGTCTTCAGTTTATTGCTAAACAGTGGATAACTTTCCGTTATGACAGCAGGTAGTTAAAGCCGCTCTGTTGTGCTGTCGTCTCTCAGGTTGCTGCAGCTCCAGTGGAAGCAGGACGTGGACCTGGGCCTGGAGCTCATCAGCAAGGCCATCGAGATCGACAACAAGTGCGACTTCGCCTACGAGACCATGGGAACCATCGAGGTCCAGAGGTCAGAACGCAACTCAAAGCTCTGCTCTGCTTCCTGCTTACATTAGTTTTTTAAAATGATAGCTTTCTCCTGAGATCCTGATTTCATACGTGTAATAGGACATGGGGAGAGAAGGGTCGGCTGTATTTGAAGTGAAGGCAGTGGTTCCCAAACTATTTATCTCACAACCCCTAAAATGCCCCTAAAAACACATTATTATTAACACCACCACCACCCACAAGCCAGGTCCATGTTAGCCAAGCAAGTTTAGCATCCGTCTTACCATGGTAACGCATTTCAAATGTGTCTTCCTCCTCCTCCTCAGGGGTAACCTGGACAAGGCCATAGACATGTTCAACAAGGCCATCAACCTGGCCAAGTCTGAGATGGAGATGGCCCACCTGTACTCCCTGTGCGACGCCGCCTACGCCCAGACCGAGGTCGCCAGGAAGTATGGCCTCAAGCCACCGACGCTGTAACCGTGGTTACACATAACCCCCCACCCCCCTGTCAATCACAATCCTCCCGTAGCCGAGCCTGGTTTTGTTTAAGAATAAAAAATGCAACCATGGACGTTTTAGTGTGTTGATGACGTAATCAGTTCTGGGTTAGGAACCGCTTGTGTTTACATCCAATCGGAGAGAGGTCTTTGGTTGCCGTTGGTTCCTGGTGACCCCTGACCTAGGCCGCCCTGGTTTAGACGTCTCCACCTAACCGTCCTTCAGCTGAGACTTAGATTAGACTTAAAACACCCCTGATGTCACTCTCTAACCCTGCGAATCATCTATGTCCTGACATTGAGATTGTCTCTATCCTGTCATTCAGATTGTCTCTATCCTGTCGTTCAGAATATCTCTATTCTGTCATTTAGATTCTGTTTGTCCTGACATTCAAATTATCTCTATCCTGTCATTCAGATTATCTCTATCCCAAGGACCTGTCCAATGCTAACTATCTGATGTCCATCCAAAAGTAGCAAAAAGAATAAAATCTGAACCATGCTCGATTAATTAGACAATTTGTCATCCTAAAATACTGTGAGAGCTTTGTCTGATTCATTTGGACTACGGAATAGTTTAATTTCTCTTACTGTTGCTCTCTAATGTTGTTTATGTCGTCCGGCTGCTTCCAACATTCAAACATGACGAAGCAGAGAATGCAAGTTAAAGACCTATAGTCCAATGTGTGATGTGTTTATTTTTGTTTTGTTATAGTTAATACTGGAATGAATCCCATGTGGGCAGTGTGTACGGCTTAGTGATTAGCTTCAATATGTTAAGGGGTCCTTTTAAGTGTTATGTTTTTTTTTATTTTCCTTTTGTTTTTTGTTGGGATTGCGTAGTTTTATTTTCTATACCTTGTACAGCATGTGATGTTGATGCAATGCTTGCCCTGACGTTTTGAAACCTGAACACGAGGATTCTGTACGAGTTCAGTTGGGGCTCATCTGTGGTCGCTTCCCGCTGTGGTCGAGTCCCGCTGTGGTCGAGTCCTGCCGAGTCAAACTGGGACAAACTGACATTTCTGTTTAGCTTTTGTTTTTTTTTTGTTTTCTTTCAATCCCACAGGATTTCCCAGCCAATTTCATATTTTGTTATTTAATTTTCTCAGATTATTCTTCGGACTGACCGATGTCTTAAGACGTTAAGATGTATATCTAATGTGTGTATATATATCTCTCTCTATATATATATATATACACACATGACTATCATTTCGAAAGGAACAGTTCACAATACATTTTTACATCTTAAGGTTTATTGTTGGTTGTCTAAAAGTAGTCTAAATTCAGACCTGTTATTAATGACAGTCATGTGAAACATAACTTCATTAAGAAGTAACGGTTATTTACAAAAACTGATGGAAATTTTGTTCAGAGTTAAGTAAATGATCAGTGTTTTGGTCCGTAATCATACAATACTTAACAACTGGACTCTGTCTGGCTCTAATTGAAGAGGATATTTGTCGGTTGTCCTGCTGCCAACAATTTAAACCGTACATTCCATTCTGAACATACTTTTGGCCGCTGTCAGTTGAAAGAATCATCGGAATATTACAGGAACCAGAGAGTAACTTTCACATGGATGTGAGCCTTTGACAATATGTGCATCTGCAGATTTCGGTAATTTTGACTATGTTCTGAGAAAACACTTACACAAATCTTTGAGATGTATTACGACCAAAGTAAAAGAACATGTGAATCCTAATAAAGTTATAATTACTGGAAATACTGAAGCAGTCCAATTATTCTCTTGATCTCTAGAAGGCTATACTATGAGAACAAGTATATTGTTTTACTTTGAATTTATATAAATACATGGTATTTGCCTGATTTGAAAACAAAGGTTTTCTATTTATGAAACCTTATCCCGATCATTATTTGGTCAGCAACCAAGCATATCCTCTACGTGAATAAAGAATTTAATAACATTTCACACTTCATCCTTGAACCAATTGACAACTTCGATACCTACAATCAATATATCTTGCAGTGTAAACCATGGCACTGGTAACAGATTACAAACGTGTACAACAAAAACAACTGAAAGACATGTTCGGTCAAAGCTCAGTCCGTCTCCTCCACTCATTTCCTCCACCCAATTAACCCAATTAAGCTCATCACCCCCCCGTCACGTGACGTGCGGTCCCGTCTCATCCGGGTCCGCGGCGTCACGTGTCCCGTGATGTGGCGCGTCAACACAACACAACGATGGCGGACGCCGTGGAGGAAGTTCTGCTCTCCGGCTGGTGAGTCGCTGCTCCTACACACCGACACCTCAACACATGACGCGTGTCGTCAGGTCGCACCCGGGTGTTCGTCGCACACGAGTGTGTGTGTGTGTGGGTGTGTGTGGGTGTGTGGGTGTGTGGGTGTGTTTCCGAGTCGGGCACGCTGTATGTGTGTATGTGTGTATGTGTGTATGTGTGTGTGTGTGTGTGTGTGTGTGTTGGTGGACGTGTCGGACAGCGCTAGCTAGCCGAGGAGCTCACACTGCTAATTATCTGGGATCATTCGGCGTCTTCCTTTGGAGATAAGTGGTCCAGGTGACGGTGTAACAGTCCGTGGGTGTAGTCTGGTCTCCGTCTCTCAGCTGGCGGTGCGTCGTGGGTCTGATCGCCGTCGGATTAAGGAGGTTGTGTACATTAATAATAACATTAGGTGCATTAATAATAACATTATGTACATTCATGATAACATTATGTCCGTTGTTAATAACTCAGATCCAGTCTCTGGTCTGGTCTGCGTGTCCTCATAGTCCAGCACTGTGTGTTACATGATGTTACTGTGTCTGTTTTTCTTTTTAAAACGTATTTTATGTTTTGAAAAGTGCTATGCAAATAGTTTATTTTGTTATGTTACATTATTGTTAATAATATCCATTCATTATTTTTTACGACACAAGCTCCACTTCTCCCAGTAACACTCCCAGTGGTACCAGGAGTGTCTGTTAGATGGCATCTTGTGGTAATCGAGTAGTTGTGAGATAATATGCTGACTTTTACATGTTTATACTCTTCCCAGACGAGTAACATAGTTTTCATAGGATTTGTATTTTGTTTGGATATATATTATAGAAGTTAATGTAACTCGAGTGGCTGATGTAAAGTTAATTTGGTGTGATTTTTGATTGGTTTCCAAGTTGTTGTTCTAAAACGGTTGGTGACACTGGTCTGGTCGGTCCATCTTCGTGGCTTCACGCCTTACATTCCCGGCCTCAAGTGGGATAACCGAGATGGGGTTGTTATTGTGTTGTTGCGCAGGGACCAGGATCTGGCCGAGGCCTTGGACTCTGGATCAGACATCGAGATGGAGAAGAGCCTGACCCAGGAGGAGGAGATCCCTCCTCAGCAACGAGCCAAGATGTGGAAGGTGAGAGGTCACTCAACAGCCCCGGGGAGGTTAAAGGTTAGCAGGGTGTCGGTGACGTGACAATACGGAGGAGGTAGATATCCTATAAAGATAAGCTGCTCTCTGAATAACATGAGTGAGATGTAATGTAGTTCTTGGGGAAGTGCCTGATGATTATTTTGAGTATGTTAGGTGTTGACAGTCTTTGTTTGGAATGTATTGCCTGCCTGCTCAAACAATCACAAAAATGCTGTCCGTATTAAGCCTTGTCCAATAGATGCATCGTTTCTGTGAGTGTGGAAATGAACTCAACTTGAATTATTTTGACTTGAATAATTGAATACTTTGATTTTGAAGTGTCCCCTGCTTTTAAACCCGCAAACTCTTCCATGTCATTGACAC
Organism: Mora moro; assembly: GCA_900303205.1. Lineage (NCBI taxonomy): Eukaryota > Metazoa > Chordata > Actinopteri > Gadiformes > Moridae > Mora > Mora moro. The sequence continues at coordinate 8,626 of OMNR01071270.1, forward strand.
ATGAAAGCACACATATGAGAACCATGTACCACTACACTGTGTGGCCTGACGGTTTGCTGCACTGGGTTTTGTAGAAGTGAAACTCGTTGACATGCAGATTTGCAGACTGACTGGAAAGACAGGCAGCCTTTGTTGAGCACAAAAACTGAAGGAATGTAGAAGGGATGTCTTTACATTGTCCGTGTGTTCAGACACACCCAGGGGTCTGTTTATTTATTTAAACTCAGCTAGTTTGTGTCTACTCAGATCACTGCGCTAATGTCAATAATTCATAAATCTATTACAAAGAAAAACGCAGACCATTTCTTGTTTTAGTCATTTAAAGCATTGCCACTTGGGTGCTAAGTTCGTCAACGTTGTCAGTGACCAGTAACCGACCAAGTTCCTAATCAATAATAATGAGTGTGTTGTAACTGATCAACTACTTCACCATTCCAAGGTCTAACTCTCGGCCCTGCCTTGTGATTGGCCAACGTATTATCTCAGCTGATTGCATGAACACACCTAGTTGGATGTTTCTATTCAGTCACTCATCGTCCAGAACAGGCTAGCAGAGTTCAACCTCTTATTCAACTTATGACATACTGCTACATACTATGTGTGTGCTTACATTCCCGGCATGGGTGGCCCCAGTGAGGCTTATTTTTAAAAGTCTGCAGAATGCTTACTTCGCATCTCAAAACCAGAACTGGGTTTCCCAGTTCCAAGCGTTCCGTTCGGCTTTTTCTGCTCTGTTTGTATCTGTTAATACCCTAACCCTGTTGTTCATAGACCACCCTGTGCGTACTGTAACCAGTGGTCTATCCTCGGTCTCTCTCTGTGTTGCCAGATCGCTCTCAATGTGGCAGGGAAGGGTGACAGCCTCTCTCCCTGGGACGGTGTCCTGGACCTCCCTGAACAGACCCTGATTCACAACCGCAGCCAGCAGCTCATCGGTGGGTTCGGCCCCTCAATTCAAGCCAACTTTATTAGTGTAGCGCTTTTTAGTACAATGACAGTGGGCTTCAAAGGGTGGTCCTAAGACCGTCACCCAAACTCCTAAGACCGCCCCCAAACTCCTAAGACCGTCCCCAAACTCCTAAGGCCTAAATCATATTCATCATAACAGTCATTCATTCACATTCATAACAGCATGGATTCAGCCTTTCACATGAACTAGAATCATTTTTGTTATTTCATTTTGGTTGGTTCATGTGGTCACCCCTTAGTTCCTCATCTGAATGGAAAGGGAATAGAAAACCTAGTCTACAGTGCAGGTGACCCAGAGTGTTAACCGGAGCCCTGTTCCCTGTGTGTAGACCAGCTGGGTGTGTCGGGGCAGGACCGGGGGGAGCTGGTGTCAGACGTGGAGGCGGTCATCACCTTCTACTGCAAGTCCAGGAACATCAGCTTCACGTCGGAGCTGAGCTGGCCCCACCTCCTCAAGCCCCTGCTGGGCCTGCAGCTCCCCCGCAGTGACCTCTACAACTGCTTCTACGCAATCATGAACAAGTACATCCCCAGGTGAGACCTCAGCCTGTCTGTCTCTCCGTCTCTCTGTCTCTCCGTCTGTCCGTCTGTCTGTCTGTCTGTCTGTCTGTCTGTCTGTCTGTCTGTCTGTCTGTCTGTCTGTCTGTCTCTCTGTCTGTCTGTCTCTCTGTCTGTCTGTCTGTCTCTCTGTCCTTCTCCTCATCTCTCCATCTGTCTGTCTGTCTGTCTGTCTGTCTGTCTCTCTGTCCTTCTCCTCATCTCTCCGTCTGTCTGTCTGTCTGTCTGTCTGTCTGTCCGTCTGTCTGTCTGTCTGTCTCTCTGTCTGTCCGTCCTTCTCCTCGTCTCTCTGTATGTCTGTCTGCCTGTGTCTTGTC
>OMNR01071301.1:0-11319 GCA_900303205.1 Mora moro
AAAGATGTAGTAATATACATAAAACATATTCAGAATACAATAAATACAATCGACAAACACAATACATTTCAGAAATATATCCAAAATAAAATCCCTAAAATATCAATGACCTAAAATGCACTATATACAGTACATTGTAATGTAAGAGTGTTGCCAGTGCACAGTACTATGTGTGTGAGTGGCCAGGGTTCGACCTGGCACAGGGTACTACGTGTGTGAGTGGCCAGGGTTCGACCTGGCACAGGGTACTACGTGTGTGAGTGGCCAGGGTTCGACCTGGCACAGGGTACTACGTGTGAGTGGCCAGGGTTCGACCTGGCACAGGGTACTACGTGTGTGAGTGGCCAGGGTTCGACCTGGCACAGGGTACTACGTGTGTGAGTGGCCAGGGTTCGACCTGGCACAGGGTACTACGTGTGTGTGTGTGGCCAGGGTTCGACCTGGCACAGGGTACTACGTGTGTGTGTGTGTGGCCAGGGTTCGACCTGGCACAGGATACTACGTGTGTGAGTGGCCAGGGTTCGACCTGGCACAGGGTACTACGTGTGTGAGTGACCATGGTTCGACCTGGCACAGGGTACTATGTGTGTGAGTGGCCAGGGTTCGACCTGGCACAGGGTACTACGTGTGTGTGTGGCCAGGGTTCGACCTGGCACAGGGTACTACGTGTGTGAGTGGCCAGGGTTCGACCTGGCACAGGGTACTGCGTGTGTGAGTGGCCAGGGTTCGACCTGGCACAGGGTACTACGTGTGTGAGTGGCCAGGGTTCGACCTGGCACAGGGTACTGCATGTGAGTGGCCAGGGTTCGACCTGGCACAGGGTACTGCATGTGAGTGGCCAGGGTTCGACCTGGCACAGGGTACTACGTGTGTGAGTGGCCAGGGTTCGACCTGGCACAGGGTACTATGTGTGTGAGTGGCCAGGGTTCGACCTGGCACAGGGTACTACGTGTGAGTGGCCAGGGTTTGACCGTGTGTGTGTGTGTGTGTGTGTGTGTGATATCATGCAAAGATGGTATGTGGGATTGAGTGCATGGGGTTTTGATATGGAATGATTAACTAAATTAAAGGGGACAGACACCACGTATACTTGAGCATTCCAGTATACATCAAGAGCCTGGAATGATGGGATGCCTTGCTTTGTACTCTCCTAACACACTGGGCAGGAAGACGAGAAGAGAGGATTGGAGTGTAAATGCAAATGGATGGTTGAGATCAGTGACTTCAAACTAGGACTACACCAATTGGGTACAACGGATGATGAACTACTAATTAAATTCCACAAGGACAGAATCTGAAGTTGGAACATTTACAGATCTTCAGACCTGTAGTGAGGCTGCCCTTCCTACCCCCTACAGGCTAGATGGACAGCGAGCCCTGTGGATCGTATCTTGTGTTCCCTTGCACTGAGATGCAAGTCTTCTCTGGCTGAACTGTATTGTGTTGTACAGGGCTAGCTGAAACTGGAAGATGGGTTCCATTAAATCAGAAAGAATCTTGGAACTATCCCAACTAGGGCCCTCTGTGTTCCATGGTTCTTGGGTCTAAGACCCAAGTTAGTCTAGTCGCTCAGGGGAAGAACACGCACATCTTCCCCTTGGCATTTTTCCTTGGGAATCCCTGTCACCATCTTGAAGGACATTCCAGTTCATGTGACTGATGTTACGACGGCTGCTGGAACACTTGGCTTCTCCTGTGGGGGCGCGTCTAGGGAACTGTAGACTTCAGACCGCACTCTATCCTAGCATGCATCTCTGATCACACCACCATCAATAAGCCAACACTCATGCGATGTAGATGCAAAGTTTTTGAGCATAGCGAGGGAGCTGTAGCCCTTTAAATCAGGAAGATTGTTAATGAGTTCTGTTGATTAAGTTGAGTGACCTACATGCTAGTTCTGTTTGTACAGTTATGAGCGTTTTCATTGGTAGTGGTTAATTTGGTTACATGTACACATAGGGTGCATTACAACGTAAAGTCACATTGAATGAAATGTACAAATACCAACAGCAACAAACTACTAGATCACCTCAAGGTAAGTCTGTTGGATGTGGTTTAAAATGAGAAGATGATCAATGGACTGCAAGATCTTCCATCGTTCAGCTCAAGGTGAGGTGCTGGTTATTTTCCTTATTGCTGGGTTCCTACTGGAATGTTAGGATTCCAGTAGGACGGTTGTGTGCTTCCTGCAGAGGTCTTGTGCTTCCTGCAGAGGTTGGTTTGTAGTTAGGAGATTTCAGCAGTTTGTGAACTTCTAATACTGCAATGTGTACATGGAGTACGAAGGACACATTTGGCAGTTAGTTGGATGTTGACCTGATAGGGAATCTGGCAGTACTTCAGGATTGGCATTTGTGTAACCTCCTCACTAATGGAAGTACACCGTTAGGGCATTTGGCAGTACGATCAGGATTGGCATTTGCGTAACCTCGTTACCAGTAAGCAAACTACTTCTATCAACTCAGCCCAGTAGTTTAATGGTACACCAGCAGCCCACTTCAAAAATTTAAAAATAGTCAGCTAAACCAACTGGGCTATACATGTTCAGTTTTGCTTTTAGACTTTTTTTTTTTTTTTTGAAAGTAATGGAAGTGGTGGGCTGTACTGGTCAAAGCTCAGTTCCATTAGCTGATAAAATATAAAATTATACTTTACCAATAATCACGACAAAATTGTAAACTTTAAGCTAATGTCAGAGGCGTCTGCGGCCCAATTTGACCTTCGACGCTCGCGCTGCACTTTGAACTCAGAAGATGGCCTCTCGCTGCCTTCTACTTGCGTGAACATTTTTGACTGACGAAGATCTTTGAAGACTGCAAAACATTTGAAGGTGGAACAATTTGGCATTTCTATACAACCCAGCACCTGAGTATGGCTAAGTATCAGTTGACTGTTTAATATGGATACTGCTTAGTGCTCTGTGGTACTTTGAACACAGTATATACATTCTAAAGATCTGGTTAAGTTAAAGTTAAACCTCACCAAATGACATTACATTTATTTAGTGATGGTTACCTATCTGATAATCACCAGCTAAAATAATACATAATAATAAACATGTTGCCGTAGTAGAGAAACTCTACAGGGTTAAAATGGTAACATGTAGTTTGTCACAAGGTGTCTGCCTCCTCACCTGCTCCGTACCTCCACCTGCTCCGTACCTCCACCTGCTCCATACCTCCACCTGCTGGTCAGAGTCCTCCATAACAGGTCAGTGCTCTGGTCCAGGAGGTCTTCAGGTTTCAACTAGTGGGCTGCTTTACTTTCCGTTTCTAAACAGGATGCCACTTGTTACAAAGTCAGTCTTATCTCTGCAGTCTCTTCTAGGCATGAGAAATAAAAATGTGTTCAATATAAACATGTTTATTAATATAAAAACAAATGGCATAGCTGTTCAGAAGAGTCAAATAAGTTTATTGTTGGGCAAATGCTACCATGAAACTGCTGCTGTAGTTAAACTGCAGACCTGGTGTAGCTAACATAATACAAGAGGACTAGGGACAACATGGTGGTTCCTCTTAAGCCTACTGTGATTATTTTTTTGGTTAAGCTAATTCTGTCAATGAGGCCATGTTCTAAAGCTCTATGCAGAGTAGTGACAATACCACAGATTGTCTAATTTTCCAACTTGGAAATGTAAACTTGGAATATGTTAAAGGACAGCGGATGCTTTCATAAGAAAAACATAAAATGGCCACCTAACTTCCCGTCTCTGGTCACTGTAGTGTTGTCGTCCTAACGTGACGTCTTGTTTTTAAATGGGTCAATGTTTCTTATGTGTTTACAGTGGGGGAAACTCCAGAACTTCAATCTGCATGCAGGCCAAGATGTAAAATCCAACAGTACAGGTGTGAATTTTCTATGAAGACGTTCACGTTGATACCTACTGTATTTACACATAATCAGTATGGAATCTTATAATAATGATGGCCTCAATGGGGATGTAGGAGATGTGTGGGAGGAAGCTTTGAACCAGTCTCACCAATGTAAGTGGTGGTATTTGAGTCCCTTCACCTGCATGTGAACATGTTCATGTGCATGAGAAGCTATCCCTCAGCAAAGAATCCGAAAGGAATAGAGGGAGAAAAGGGAGTGGCTTTAACTTTGGAATTAATGGGTCAATTTAATGTGTGAACATGTTTTATAAGAGGCTCTGACTTTATAGGATCCCCTGGACGAGGCATGCAGCACCAGGATGGACCAGAGACGGAGGCTGGAGACCAGAGACATGTGGCACCAGGATGGACCTGAGGCCAGGGACCAGAGGGTAACCATCACCAAGCCTATCTAAAACATTAAAAGCCCTCAGGTTCTTTTTAGGTCTGGTGACTAGTTATTGTAGAGGTTTTTTTGTTTTTCTTCAGATTTAAATTCTTTGCATTGCTATTGCTATGCTAAAGCTATGATTTGAGGTAATTCATACCTGGGGTTATGTATGAGTCATATGAGCCATTTTTGTTACTAGTGCTGCTTAGACTATAGTTAATACATTGCTCAATACATCAATTTGTAAACTTTTTCAAATTTAAGGAAGTTGGATATTGGCTACCCTTTTTACAAATGAACCACAAATGCAGAAGGTGTAAAGGTTTTACATCCCCACGTTTGTTACTAGATATTGAGGCCAAACTGTGTTTGTTACCAGACCAGGAATCTGGTGGACTGATGGAGCCGTGCTGGAGGACCTGCCTGGTGAAGGATGTCCGTGTGGCAAATGAAGCCTGACTAAAGTGATTATCACTCTTACTGCCACTTACTGCTAGTACTGCTACCACAAACTACTGCTGTGTTTGTTACGAGACTTTGGAGCCAAACTTCCGCTGTGTTTGTTACCAGACCAGGAATCTGGCTGAGGAGAACTGATGGAGGTGCTGTGAATCTGGAGGAAGACCGTGAATCTACCAACAAGTATTCCGTAAGTTTGCATGAACTGAACATAGTGGACTTGTACAGCGCAAACTACTGCTGTTTCTAGACGTTATGGCAAACTACATCAGTGTAGTTTGCCATAGAGACCAGACAAACTACCACTGTGTTCATTACCAGACCAGACAAATGACCACTGGTTGTTACCAGGCAAACTACTGTTACTTTTCCAGATGTTGGAGCCAAACTACTGCCGTGTTTGTTACATACAGAAATCTGTAGCAGAGGAGAGCTGATGGAGGAGCCTTGAATCTGGAGGAAGACCATGAATCTACCAACAAGTATTCCTTGTAAGTTTGCATAAACTCAACATATTGGACTTGTACAGGGCACGATAGGGTAGTGAATGGGGTGTTTGACTCTCAGCCGAGTGGTGCTGGGTTCAACCCCCAAGTCTTTAGACTGCATCTAGGCATCCTTGAGCAAGGTACCCTAAAGTCTACCTGAAGTCTCTTTGGATGAAACTGTCTGCTATATGACTGAAATGTTGTATAATTTTGAATAATAAACAATAATTCATGTCATCCATAGTTGTAAGGCGCTGTTGAACTCCTGTGTTTGGTCAGGGGCAGACACACCTGTAACACCTGTAGCCTGATGTCCTTCTGGTCACCGTCTCCTGAACATCAAGGATAACCGCTGAAGTTGGTAGTCAGTAATCTTAAGGTAATGTTGGCCTTCAGATATTTTATGAATGAGCTGCAGTTGTAATAACCTATTTTTAACTACTTTGGCATTCTGCATAGTTGCAAACATTCAGCGCCATCAGATCTTAACCTGGCATCCAAACACTGGATGATGATGATCAAATTTGTATATATACCCATTGTCCTAAAGTGAACATTATGCATATTTTTCTGACCAAAGAACAGCACCTCATCCCAGCTGAAGTCATCGCTGGACTGCGGATTCATCTCCTACACACAGGACTTGACTTTGTCACCAGATCATACTTATGCACTACTGTTTTCCCTGACACTAGATGTACCCATGTTCTTACACAATACTGTTGGGTGCTTTTTTCCTGCATGTCTATTAACTAACCTCACAACTTCACAATTCTCTCTATTCCTACCCATCCCATGTGTTCCTTCTCAAGGGGTCTTCCTTGTCCCACTACATGAGTGTTTCCTTGCCCTCCAGAGGGTTCAGAGTTAGGGTTCAGAGTTAGGGTTCAGAGTTAGGGTTCAGAGTTTGTTAGGCAGGGACTGATTTCACTTATCTTTTGCTTTGTAAATGGTTTGGACACTGTGTTGTGAAAATGTTCTGATGTGCAATGTTAATTTATTTTTTATTGTATAATATAAAATCCTGTGAAAATCCTACGTGGTTGACTTTTTGTGATGTTTTATGCTTGTCATTAAACTTGACTAACATCAAGCCAAACTCTTATAATACATTGTTAGTATATTCATGCAGTAAAAGCATCATGCATATTAAACAATATTCACATATTGTTACTATAATATACAACACCATCCATATTGCTACTAAAATTAAATTCTATACATTTTAGTAACTATATGGATATTGTGGCATGTCATCTACAGGGCAATATAAATACTCAAAAGTAATGTTACCCTCTAATTATCTGATTCGAAATGATAAACTGTTAACATTTGAATGATTACTAACAAAGTGGCTCAATATAAGGGCAAGTTCATGCAGAACATTTATTCTAGATCTCAATATTTAGTTTCAAACCATAGTCTGTGGTTTGACCTAAATTAAAGTAATTGGGAGATGCATTGGCCCATTACTAAAATGGTAAATGGACCATCTATATAACTGGCCACTCCAAACGGTCGACAAGCTGTGGCTCCCATCACACACCGGCGTGGACCAGGCAAGGCCACAGCCAGCTCGTCGGGAGCAGTTGCGGTTAGGGGTCTCGCTCAGGGACACGTTGACACTTGGCTTGGAGGAGCCGGGATTGAACCGGCAACCCTCGGGTTAGCCGGACAACCTGCTTTACCTCTTCCTGAGCCACTGCCTCCCATTACTAACCCTATTGCTAACTCTAACCTGATCAGTAACCTTAACCCTGTTACTGACCCTACTACTAAACCTAATATGGGCAATTATATTAGTCCCACCAGCTTCTATTACTCTCCTTTGTTTGCTTCAGATCCAACATACAGCTGGCCAGCTGATGTGAAGTCTAAATGCCATATGCCAAGTCACAGACGAGCCATAGTTAGGGTTTGGTGCCCCTCAGCTGGCAGGAAAGGTGAACTGTTCCAGATGAGGAATGGAGGCATCCCTGTAGGAGTGGCATTGACCATGGTTTCCACTCCCACTTTAGGGTTGGCTAAGGAACTCGGGCAGGGATGGGACATGTAATATAAGAACGGGATGGGATGGGTCGGTTCTTGTTGAAACGTGCTGATACATGCTGTTCTGTTTGGCTGAATCTTTCCATTAGAAAATAATCAGATTTAAAAAGAAAAAAAAAAAAAGTATGGTAGGGTGATCATATACACAACGTGTAATCTATGTTCTATTTCAGTTACATCAGTCTATTTCAAAGTTAGACTCAGAGAGAAATACAATTACATCATTCCCTGATTTCCCCTGAGATAATCTCACAATATCCCCAATCAGACTGTCCTTCATTGTTTCTTCTTGTTCCCTCAACTCATTGGCCTCGCTCCTCAAGACCCAGTTCATCCATGATGGTGTAAGTGTAAGGCTTTCTGCAAAGAAATCCCTGTCTTTGTATCCATGCATACAAAGCTTGACGATATGTCATTAGTCAGCACCAGAGGTATTTATTAATAATAATAATAATAATAATAATAATAATAAAGCTGCGATAGTTACTTTATTTTCCCCCCAAGGCGTAGATCTGGAAGGTTCCATCATGCGCCGTCGACCTGCTAGATCCAACATGTCTGACTAGATCCAACATGTCTGACTAGATCCAACAGATATTTGCATATCAGCTCACATGGAATAAAAACATCATAATTAGTTACATTACATCACATCAAATGAAAGCATGTTTCTTTGTTAACAGGGAGTCATACATTATCTTCACATTCAGGCTATCTAGGTTAGACGCTCACACGCATACAGACACACACCCCTTGCCTCGGAGTTATGAAAACAGATGCTTGGATTGATGCTTAAACTTGCCTTCTGTAGGCGTGTTCCACGTGCACGCCGCTACATGCAAGACCCCTCCAACACCTCTGCACCAACTAAATGCTGCTGTCCTTCACACCGTTTGATTCCTGCAGAAGACAACACTTACCCGACCAACCTGAAGAGTATGGAATACACCTGCTGCCTTTAACCTTTACCCCGGTTAGCATGGTCAAGCCAAACCAAATGCTCAGGATTTAGGACTGCACTCAGCCAGGCCAAACCAAACACTCTGGTCTCTGTCTGAGGATTCTCGTTGAGGCACCAGGTAGACTGGAACCGCTACGAGCTGTGTGAGCATGAGGAGGTTTTTCCGAGCACGAGATGAAGACTCCAGTCAAATCCAGTACCTGACGGCAAAGTGTCACCGGCTAGCACACGAAAGAGGTGAGGGCTTTAGACAATGACCTCAATCCTTCACTGAACTGCTAGGTTTGGGTCATATCCCCCAAGAGATAGACAAACCTCAACATAACATTTGCCTTGCACTGTATTTAATTATTTATTTTAAATTAGTTTTCTGGATGTTTAAACATTATATTTAGTGTTGCACACATCAGTAACTATTCAGTAAACTAATAAATGAATCTCTGCTTGTATCTTCAGCTGCAATGTGTCTAACAATGTTGTTGGTTGTACAGCCCAGCAGGAGAGGGAGGCCGTGGTGTCCAGGGAGAAAGAGAGGAGGTTACAGAATGATCTGGAGGCCGTGGCTGCTCACCTCCTGCAGAAGGAGCAGGTGATCGTGGAGCTGAGGAGCAAACAGGACCACCTGGTGGACCACCTCCATCGGCAGCAGGTACTGTGGCTAACATCGTAAAGGGATTTTTAATCTTAATGTGTTCAACCTGGATAAAAAAAAGAAATCAGGGTTCGGTTTTTATCTTTTTAGGGGTTAGGGGTTTCTCCTGAAAGAAAGGATTCATTTCTCTGGAGATACAGTGGTGTCCAAAGTGACTTGCAGGCTGAGTCTAATCAGAGAATGCAACCGATATTGGAAATGTAATCGGATACAGAGCATACACACATACATAATATATATGTGCTTAAAGTGAATTATCATTACTTTAAAGTATATGATAAACACATTTTCGACTTGAATCTACTTATTTCAATGTTATGAAATGTTTTGACTTCTTCAAATAACATCAATTGAAACCATAATGGCAATAATTCATATGATGAACATCATGAATGTAAAGTACCAAGTCTGACAGACTGAGATGCAAAAAAAATTACATTTTGAAGCATTCAAACTTCGAGTCAACTTCGCCGTGGTTCATTTTTGCTCTACAGTACACTCACTATTTACTAAACTATTTACTACTCTAACTCTGAACTTTTCAACTTTACTTTACTGTTACTGTACTCTACCCAACTCTACTGTTACTCTACTCTTGGAAGTGGCCCTAGAGTCTACTGTTTGACTCTACTTGTACAATAATCTGGTATTACTGTGCTCTACTCTGGTAGGCGCTAGATTCAACCCAGTCTGTTCCCCACCTTCATCCTGATGTACTTCTCTGTCGATGTGGTGATCAAAGGGTTGCCTAGCGATGTCATCCTACCCTCGACCAACTCTCTTTTGAAGTCCTGGAACATGTTCTGTGTTTTATGTCACCAGAGTTTAACTTGAAAACCCTCCTCACCTTCTCCACAGCTACGCACCGAGCCCTAGCTCTGCCAGCTGGCCAAGCATGCAGTAATTACAGTAATTACACACCAATTATGTGCCCATGTTGACATCCACACATTTTATTACCATTAAATTTGGGATTATGATCTTTTGGTCATATTTAAAACATTTCGTTCTGAAAACATGTGGCGAAAAGATTTTCTTCAATATCCTCCAAGTTTCCCTTTGTTTCCCTTCTTCCAAAGTTTCCAGTGGGTATTTCGCTGAGCAAGCAGGGTTTTATTGCCAGGGTTTGGAGCTCCTGGTCGATGGAGTTAGACACATTCTCACCTGGGACGTGCCAAGCACAGCCGGCTGCCCTCTAGAGCTTCCCCAGGAGATGGTGCAGGAAGGCGTGTTGGGGCTTGTTGAGGAGCCCTCTAATGGTGAATGAAACTGGATGACCGATTGGACATCTCAGTCTGGTTAATCTAACTCATGGCCTGATATAAAGGTCCTTTGTCCGATCCCTCCGGGCTGGAGGCAATACCTCTTTAAGGATGTGATTTTGTGTCCTAAATAAATGAACCTTCGATGACGTGGTTCTTCGAGTGCATCATGTATGTGATGTATGTTCGAGTGCATCATGTATGTGATGTATGTTCAAGTGCATCATGTATGTGATGCGCCCTTGGTTCTTCAGGTGCATCATGTATGTGATGCGCCCTTGGTTCTTCAGGTGCATCATGTATGTGATGCACCACCTGTCATTCCCTCTCTTCCTCAACCCACTGACCTGTCTCTCACCTCTCCTATCCATGAAGGCTCTATACGGCAACTGTTTGATGCAAAAGTATATATTTGTCCTTAAAGCCATGCAGTGGCTGAAGACATTCTGGGCTGGAGACAGTGATGTAGGGATCCATGGGAGAACAGCTCCGCTTCCCTCTAAACACCACCCAGCTGGAGAGAGCCAAGCATGGCTCCCCCCATGCTGGGAACTGTCCTAATATTTGTAGCATTCTTCCTAAATATGATCCAAACAAACTGACTGACCTTCAGATGGATGTGTATTTTTAATTTGTTTGGTTGTGCAGTTACTCTTCAGTTGCTATGGTTATGCTTAGCTTAGTTCTGCTTAGCTACTAAGGTTACTTATTATGGTCTGGCCTCTGTGTTCCTTGTCTCTGAAGGGCTTGGTGGAATTCCTGAAGCATCATGTGGGCCTGAGGGCGGAGGTGGGCCTCAGTGCAGAGGTGGGCCCTACTGCGGAGGAGTACTCCAGAGACACAGAGCAGCTGGCTATGGAGTTGGACCAGCTCCACTCGGAGCTACTGGCCCTGCAGAGCTCTGACGAGCAGCTGGTGGGCCTGGTGGAGGAGCTCTACGCTGAGGCCCAGCACAGAGAAGCACAGGTAGAGAGCCTGCAGGCAGAGCTGCACAGGTAGGCCCAATAATGTCTCAACAGAATAAGTAATGGAAGGAGTGTAGTGTGCCTTTTTGTTATTTTCAAAATAAAAGTCCACTATGAAAAACAAGTGTAACTAAGACTGATACACTGTTTACTGTCTAGCACATCAGACGGTAGTAGCAGCCAACAGTAGCATCAGCTACAGCCTTCAGCTGTTGGG
>OMNR01071303.1:0-11612 GCA_900303205.1 Mora moro
CGTGTCGGATATCTGGCGTTACTCAAGACTCTCCGCTTAACTTCCGCACATGACACCCGAGCCCGGGTTCGAACCCCCGTCTTAATAGTGTAGTAAAAAAAAAATAAAGAAATCACGACCCACAGCCTGTCAGATAGAGAAATAAAACAACACCGGCCGCCGAGGACAAAGGCTGGTGTCGTTACTCTCGGCTGGGAGACGCATGCAACGTTACCCATGATGATGATGATGATGATGATAATAATAATAATAATAATAATACCAGCTTATCCGGTGACAGCGGGGCTGGATGCTCACGCAGCCCGCCGGGATAGTTAACGCCTCACGGTGTAACTTTAGCAGCGGGGAGTCGTGACACCGAGCGGACAACAGGGATCTCTCCGGGCTGTCAGCTCGGTGCTCGGTGCTCATCTCTCCCTCTCTCTCTCTCTCTCTCTCTCTCCCTCTCTCTCTCTCCCCCACCTCGCCGTCTCACCTCCTCGGCGGCGCCGCGATTCTCCACAACCCCTCTTCGACCAGCCGGCGCCTCCAGACATGAGTTGCGGGTTCGATTCCGCAGTCAGGAAAAGGGACGGCTGAAGTGCATCGTCGGCTCGTCCATCGGCGTGGGCCCCCCTGAAGCCCCGAGAGCGGCTCTAGATTACACGGGTGGCAAACACCAGCAGGCAGCGGTCCGTCTGGACGCCATTTTCTGCACTGGCGTCATTTCCCTTTCTAGACGGAACTGAAGGGCGTTGTGCAGTGCAGTGTGGGGGGGCCCCACCTGTCCATCAAACCCAGGAGCTGCCCGGCCAATTAAAGAATTAATCCAATTAAGAAATAATACCCGGGCAAAACGTGGACGTGTTTTTTGTCCGGCGACCCTTTGAAATGCATAATTACACATCAGACACATTGGCACCTGTTGTCATCTGCTGAAACGTGTCCTTGTTCAGGTAATTATCTTGTTGGGTCTGTTGAATTACCTGCATGATTATTTCATTATTTAATGCATATTACGTTAACGAACCACATCATGTTTAATTCATGTGTAACTAACTGTACCGGTCTAGTCCAATTTTCTTGATTTACTGACTATATAATAGGCCCACATAAAAGATGTCTGTCGTATTAAGAAGCTTAAAACATGAGGTACATGTTGAACGAATATCTTTCAATGGATAGCCTACCATATTTATTTTTATTCTACTGAATTGTTTTCTCATTAGTAGGCCTATTTCCAAACAAACAGACACAACAAACATTGTAATATGGGGCACGCCGTATTATGTTTTAATTGTAAAGATTTGTTTGATGCAATTAAGGTGAAAATAGGAAAAACACGTTTACTGGTCCCACACTTATATTGACTATAACCACAGTTTTACCCATTAACTCAATTACTTATTGTTTTGTTTTTGTTTTTGCTATTGCGGAGCAGATTTAAATATTAAAAACATCCATTTCGCATAGCACCAATTAAAGTATCACCAAAGTGCCTAAATTGAACGGTTGTCTTTATTAAAACTACAAATTACGGGAGGACTACAAACGTCATGTCAGATGACGTAATTAATACACGACGGACCCCAGATAGCGCTGAGAAGTTCGTTCTTTTCTTTATTTGGCTATAAATTCAATACCCGAGACACAGAACATGCGGACGTGTTTATAAAGTGAGGGACACATTCAGACGGCAGTCAAATAAAATACATTAGTGTCGAAGTCAGAATTATTTAATATGAAAACGTTGCATCATCCATTGTAAAAGGACCCCGGTTCTTTCATTTACTCATATTATGAATGAGAAGCCTTCGTGTGTTTTTTTCATAGAACTAAGCCAAACAATTGTAAAAATACAGTCTAGTTAACACACAACTGGTAAACTATTAATCCCTAAATTTGAGCGTCATTTGATTTTTGTATTAAGTAAATCAGGCAGTCGCCGGACTACTCGAGTCCTTTTTCGTTCAAGATGGCGGGTGACGAGTCTGGTACAACGCTGGGACAGCCTCATCTTTCCAAGCAAGATTTAAATTCTCTGGTATGTGGTGGGATTTTTTTTTACGTCGTGTTGTTGGGTATAATTGTTGTTTAGTTTCCCCCAAAAAAACCCACCCCAGAAGGAGACGGGTTTGTGAGGGGTTCAGGCGCTGTGTCGCCGGCAGGTCTCCGTGCCGAGGCCCTGGTCCTCCTGGGCTGGACCGCCGCAACACGCTTCCTGCGTGGGGTGGCCATGCCGATTATCAAGTATAGATCGTGATGTATTTAAATGTATCCGTGTACAAAGTTAATTGATTGATTTATGTGTACGGTTGGCGTGGGTTGGGGGTTGGTATATTTTTGTCCCGGTGGTTTCAGGTTGTAGTCACGTTGAGGTGCGTTTCACCGGCAGACCAGTGGTTTCCCTGGAGTAACACACACCTTTTTATTCAGACTATTTTGTGAAACAAATTAATAATAACTTGAATGAATACGCCGTGAAGTGTCATATCGATCTGACATAGTCCCAGGAGAGACCATGTTATCAATTGTAGCTTCTCTCCTGTATGCATTATTGCATATGGGGTGTTTACTGAACCACTGCTGTCGAGCCTAAGCCGTTGGATTTCGCGTTATCAGTACACATGAGTTGCATAAGACAATAGTGGGACACCGCTGGAAGTGAAAAACAAGCAACTACAAGCCTCTATTCGAATCACAACCATTAATTACTGCCACTACTATTTGTGATGATATTGTCCCAGTGGTACAGGATTTAATGTATCTAAGTGATAAACCGCATAGCCAGATTGATCTCCCGTTGTGTAGTTGCTTCTAGTAACAGATGTCGTGTCTTTTCACATCAGGATGTGTCGAAACTGACTCCTCTCTCTCAAGAGATCATCAGCAGACAGGCCACCATCAACATCGGTAAGTTCTTTCAGAGCCCCACATTCTTCTCAACTATGTGTTTAAACCTGACTAATTCGCCTGACTAGCCGTCACTGAGCCTATTTACCTTCCCAGACACCTGACATACGGCAGCTTTCACCATGTTTGTCATTTAGTTGATATACCTTTTTTTTTTAATTTTTAAATTTGTATTGAAAAGCTAGTGCTGTTTCCTGCCCTGCTCTGCTCGCCTCCTATATAAGCCCTTCCTCCTCATTCACCGATTACCCTGCTCTCCTCCAGGCACCATCGGTCATGTGGCCCACGGCAAGTCCACAGTGGTCAAGGCCATCTCTGGCGTTCACACTGTCCGCTTCAAGAACGAGTTGGAGAGGAACATTACCATCAAGCTAGGATATGCCAATGCCAAGGTAAGCTTTAGGGCTTTTCCATTGGCACTGCCACGTTGATTTGCCTTTCCATTACCAATTTAAACTCGCAGAGATTAACCATCTCCAATGTCGGACCAAAGCGCCCCAGACCCGCCTACAAATGTGTTGTGGTGACGTCAGATGGGCTTTGTCATCATTCAGAGATTCTGTCATCATTCTGTCTCCTGGACAGATTCAGACTCAGAGACAGTTTCATTCAGTGACAATTTTCTGTTTTTCGAGCAGTAAGTGGTAGATGCCAAGCAAAATCGTAACAACAGCCTGAAATTCCATGATGATACTGACCAACAACAACAACTGACCTATCCATCCATCTACCCATCTGTTCGTCTCTCTTTATTAATCCTCCACGGCTCCTCTTCCCCCTCCCTATGTCACTGACCCTCCCATGTTTGTTGTCACCAGGTGTACAAGCTGGACGACCCCAGCTGTCCCCGGCCTGAATGCTATAGATCCTGTGGCAGCAGCACTCCCGATGAGTTCCCCACAGACATCCCCGGCACCAAGGGCAACTTCAAGCTGGTCAGGTAAGACACGTGTTTACCACTCGTGCAGTTGGCCCGTTCAAAACGTGCCTGTTCTGAACGGACCGACTCCCAGTGTCGCTGCTTGCTGGCTTTCTGGAGAACCGCTCAGCCAAACAACTTCACACTTGACACCGCACTTCTTCGGGTCGTCAGCAACACACCCGCCGAGTGTGAAGTAGATCTGAACGGTTGTCGGGGAAAGTCTAAGGAAAGGCAGGAAAGAGTTTTGTTTTTTTGTTCAACTTGACTAAGGCTATTATTCTTTGGCCTCTTTTCTCTTTCTTTCTTTCTGCATTTCTTCCCCTCCAGACACGTGTCCTTCGTAGACTGTCCCGGTCACGACATCTTGATGGCCACCATGTTGAACGGTGCTGCGGTCATGGATGCAGCTCTTCTCTTAATCGGTGGGTCATTTCTCTGTGGCAACTATTTGTTAGCTACCCATCACGGGTGGGACGAGGTCTCTAGCCACTGAAATGTATGCAGATATGATGGTTGGAGTCCTTGCCCGTTTGCTTGAGGAGGGAATAGCTGAGGTTGTCATGGATCTATTTGCATTATATGGTTCATTTTATGAACCGTATAACTTTTCTTTGTGGTTGGTCCTCGATGAATCCTCATGAAGTGTCTCCTATTTTACTTTTGTGTTCAATGTCGTCTTCCTCTGTAAGGAATACTTAAGTCAAAATGCGTCCCCTGAGAGGTTATTAATCATCCCTATTCCAGCTATTCTTGGCTCTTTCTGTTGACCATTAGATACTCAGAAAATAATGCTGTAAGGTTAATCTAAGTCTGTTTATGTCGTACGTCCTGTGGCAAATTTCACATTGCAGCCGAAAGAGGAACTGCAACAACAGTAGATGACTGTTTTACCACATGAACAAAGTTTTAACTAAAATCCACGTGACTAGTAAGGGCCCCCGATTGACCTCCAGTCTGCCTAAACGGACCTCCTTTTGTTCTGCTGTCCCCGTCTGCTCTCCAGCGGGCAACGAGTCTTGTCCCCAGCCCCAGACCTCGGAGCACCTCGCTGCCATCGAGATCATGAAGCTCAAGCACATCCTGATCCTGCAGAACAAGATCGACCTGGTGAAGGAGAGCCAGGCCAAGGAGCAGTACGAGCAGATCCTGGCCTTTGTTCAGGGTGAGTGTGTGTGTGTGTGTGTGTGTGTGTGTGTGTGTGTGTGTGAGACTCCCCGTCGTACCGTGCTCTGACCACCGCCCCAACGCACAGGCCGGTCCTTCAGAGGATCGTCCTTCAGAAGACGTGGAGCGATTGTGTGTTTTTTAGTTTTGAAATGAATATAGTGGTTATATATGGTGCATTGACCTTACTTTGGACACGCCCCTGGTTATTGTTGAAGGATCAGTTTAATAATATAATAATAATAAAGTTATTTATAGAGTGCTTTTAAAGCATACGCACAAAGTGCCTTCCAGAATAAAGAAACATTACAGTTAAAACATACTTCCGGGTTGTTGAGCTGTGCCGCTCCCCTCCCTGCAGGCACGGTGGCCGAGGGCGCGCCCATCATTCCCATCTCGGCCCAGCTCAAGTACAACATCGAGGTGGTGTGCGAGTACATCGTCAAGAAGATCCCTGTTCCCATCAGAGACTTCACCTCCGAGCCCAGGCTCATCGGTAAGAATGACGGAAGCTCTTGACCGCTCTTGATAAGCTGATAACGAAATGTTCGCACTACTACCAAACTACATGTCACTAATTAATTAATCATAATATTTATACCCCAAGATGAAAAGATTTTAAATGAGAGCCGGGCAATGTGGAAAATGTATTATCATTATCATTATGGGGAATTCTACACAATATCGCAAAAATCACGTTAAGCATAGGTATTCAAATGCCATTAACAGTCTAACTGAGGGTCATGACATTGAAGACATAAACGATATTGAGTTATTGCCCGACCCCTATTTTAAATTGCTCTTGAAAATGTTCTAACTCCTCACTCGGTGACTGTGCCTCAGTGATCCGATCGTTTGACGTGAACAAGCCTGGCTGTGAGGTGGATGACCTGAAGGGAGGCGTGGCTGGAGGCAGTATCCTCAAGGGGGTGCTCAGGGTAAGAGCTCGGAACAGTGTGCCTTCAGTCTGAAGACTGAACCTCGTGTGGATCTATACGTGTATAGCAACCTCTTCCACGTGAACGGGTAAATGCCCTCTGTAACCTGAACCACCTCCTGGTCGTCTCCATGGGCAGGTGGGCCAGGAGCTGGAGGTGTGTCCGGGCATCGTGTCCAAAGACCATGAGGGCAAGCTGATGTGCAAGCCCATCTTCTCCAAGATCGTGTCCCTGTTCGCCGAGCACAATGACCTGCAGTACGCTGCCCCCGGAGGCCTTATCGGTAACACCGCTACACCGGTCCACTTGGCTCTCTTTGAAGTCATCATGTTCACCGTGTTTAAATCGGAAGACTCCTCAGTTTAAATCCATGTAGAGCGATTAATCTAACCTTCAACCCCTTGCCAACTTCTCAGGCGTGGGCACAAAGATTGACCCCACTCTCTGCCGAGCGGACCGCATGGTGGGCCAGGTGCTGGGCGCGGTGGGCGCCCTGCCCGAGATCTTCACTGAGCTCGAGATATCCTACTTCCTGCTCAGGAGGCTACTGGGAGTCCGCACAGAGGGAGACAAGAAGGCTGCGAAGGTAGGCTGTCGGGGGAGAACTGCATCATGGGAAATGGTAGTCTGCTAATGTTGAGGGGTTAGAAGCTGCCACAACAGGAGGGTCGGATGTCCCATTTGTCAAATATCCATGCAAGGGTAAAGCAATGAACATACTGTGTGTGTGTGTGTCTCTCTCACCCCCATAGGTCCAGAAGCTGTCCAAAAACGAGGTTCTGATGGTGAACATCGGTTCTCTGTCCACCGGTGGCCGTGTCAGTGCCGTAAAGGCTGACTTGGCCAAGATCGTCCTGACGAACCCCGTCTGCACAGAGGTCGGAGAGAAGATCGCCCTCAGTCGCCGCGTGGAGAAACATTGGCGGTGAGTTCGATTTATTTGAGTTCGATTAATCGCCGATTATTTATTTGAAGTGCTTTCACATGGTATATGCTTGTTCTTCATTCATACTGACTTTGTTTCATTTTTTTTTTCCTGCAGTCTGATTGGCTGGGGCAAAATCAGGAGGGGCGTGACCATCACACCCACAGTGGACGACGACTGATGACCGACTGGAGCCAAACCAGGATGTTTTTACTTTACCACGGTGAAGCTCCTAGCGGCCGGACAACACGACCATCACACTCTATTATTTTACACAGGAGGAGGAGGAGGAGGAGGAGGACAGGAAGCCAGAAGGGACAGATCTCAATAGTTTAAAGATGCCATTTCTGTCTACGTACCCTGAACAGGATAGGTGGGGGCGGAGCTAACGGAACCTATATTGTTCTCACCTGCCCTGCGACATTAGACCAGAGGAGGGCGCTGTGGACAGGCGGAGAAGGCCTTTTTTAAAAAAAGAATTACAGTACAAAACTATTGGATCAGGGGTTAGGCGGGATGTTAATCCGATTTAAATTCCTATTAAACTTACGCAGAGCATACAGACTCCCAGGCACTTTCAATGTTTTGATCTGAGGCCTGTTTTGCAGTAGATGTTTGCCTAAATTATAGGGCGCTGTCCAGCGTCACAGCCTTTACAATAAAACGTGCATCTGGTTTCCATACACAGCTGAGAGGGTGGCAGCGCAGAGATGATGTGCTCGTCCATGGTTCTCATTTGGATCTAATAAAATACATTTGGAGGAAAAGTGCGTCCCGTTTGATTAATTTCTTTGACAATCATTGCAGTGTACGAGTCTAATCTTAAACTAAACGACAAATGGATGCTGCACCATGCGTTGTCATGGATGTATGCTCCCTGTAATAAGGAAAACCTATTTCGCTGACATTCATCTGTACCACAGCAGGCAATACTTGGAAGGTTTTAATATAAGTTAAGAGGTATTTCATAAATGGGCTTATAGGAAAGCGGCCCTGCCTGCCATTTCAAATGGTAAACTGGACTGCAGCCTAACGTTTTAAGCTTGAGAAACAATGGTTAGCTGACATTTAAATGTCACTGAAATGCGGCCCGTGCGTGCACACGTGACATGCGCTACCTGTCGTCGGCGGGGCGGGGGCGTGTTTACCGAAGGTGAGCACTTCCGGGATGAGACACCTGAGCAGCACGGGACCCCCTGTCGTCATAGCTGCGGAGTACTTTGAAACCACACCAAAGACATGACATGTCAGAAGTGCGTCCAAACGTAATTATTGTCACCGACGCCCAACTGGTGTTTATAGTCCGTCAACGTGGATCCAGTTGAATATAACTTCAATGTAGTGGGGAGGTCCATTTTTTTTTTTATCGTCATAATTTCGCTGGATCTTCACTGCGGATCAAATGGACTCTGAAGGTGAGGTCATCATATGAAGTGATATCTGGGAGATGTTTTTAACGTTGACGAAGTGCAAAATACGTTTGATTCAAGGCTCTTCGGATTACATATTTGTGAAAAAGTAATAAAAAAAAGTAAGTCAGGTAGTTTTACAATTAGCTCTAATTGTATTGCATTTTAGTTCTTGTATAGTATCTTGTGTATCATGTCTACTGTAACATACACAGAATATGTATGCACTTGAGATAACCAATCCCCCCCCACACTCTCCCCATTATGATAATTACAAATGAGACATTATAGATAGTGATGACACGCTGCTTTTTCATGGTCAGGCCAGAAAGGGCGAGAGCTGACTCAGAGGCGCTCTCCCCTCGACGTCATCATGAACCAGATTAGGAGGAAACGCACGGCCTCGGACAGGAAGTCCTCAGGTCGCTTCCTGTCTCGCGCCTCGTCCGACAAAGGTTCCATCTCTGACATCAGAGAACCAGAGGGTAACGCTGAGCGGGATGGAGCAGACAGAGGTTCAGGTATGCAAGTGTAGCTTCTTATATCCGATACCTTTCCACCTACAGCACGTTCTGTCGTCATGGTCATCAGTGTGTGAAGGCGTCTGGTTTCTGTGAATCCAGGCGTTCCCGAGGCGACGGACGGTGAGGCGGACCAGGGATGGGGCCGTCTGTGCGCGTTCCTCCAGAGGTTGGGAAAGAAGGCGGACAGCCACAGCCTGAACCTGGCTCACTGTGACCTCACCGCCACAGACCTGCTGGAGCTCGGTGAACACACGCACACGCACGCGCACTCGCACACACACACACACACACACACAATCAAAGGCAAAACTTTGATTGTGCAAAATGCGTGCCACCATCTTGAAGAGCGCTCCTCGTCTCTCAAAGCATTGAAGGGCGCTAGTGTACAGAACTGTAGATTCCTCGCGGACACCATTTCCCAACATGCATCACTGCTCAGTCAGACCACGCCTCCTGTCGACGAGGGGAGAACGTTGAACTCATCGGTTTAACTCCCTGCCGCTGTGTCCCTCTTCATCCCCCTGTCAGCCACGTTGCTCCAGTGTCTGCCTCGGCTGGAGGAGGTTGACCTCTCCTGGAACAATCTGATTGGCTGCTCCCTCCTGTCACTGACCTCTCACCTCCAACAAGTGGGCGGGATCAGAACCCTCCGGCTCTGCAGCTGTAGGCTGAACGCTGATGACATCACGGCACTAGGTGAGCTGCACGTGTGGATATGAACATGACTTCTATCAAATAAGCATGTTGTAGAGCGTGTTATTACTCTTTATTTCTCGTGTTCGGTTTTTGTTAAGGCGACGCTATGCAGTCGATTCCCCTGCTGGAGGTGTTGGAGGTGTCCTGGAATGTCGGTGTTGGGGGTGGAGGTTTGCGCGGCCTCCTGGGCAAACTCCCCCCCTCTCTGAGAGGGCTCCACCTGCAGGCCTGCCAGCTGACCGCCTCTGATGCTCCACATCTAGGTGGAGAAAACATTCTGAGCTGCTGAATATTCAGGGGTTGTTTTGACTTTCTATATTTCCCTCGGGAAGTCTAGTTGGTGAAGTTTTTGTTAACACATTCCCACCACCCCCGACAACGTCCTTCTCGAGGTAAACCTTAACTGTAATTTCAATGTATATGCATATGGAATGTGATAGGTCCTACTTGTGATGTCACAAATTTCAAGCTCTCCCTCGTCTGTTGAATGCTTATCCAATGGTGAGCTGGTGACAATAAAACAAGCCGTGTCGGCTTCCGGGAAGATCATCATTGTAAATACATTTTGGACTGCAGGTCCATGACACTTAACAGATGCTAATACTGCACTAATCTGCTCCCTGTATGATGTGGTTTGTGATGTACTCGGTCTCTCCCCACCACAGGGGACATAGTGAGCAGCTTGCCCAGGCTCTGTGTCCTTGACGTGTCTGGTAACCCGCTGCTGGCTGAGGACACGGAAGAGTCGGGCTCTGGAGGGTTCGGACATCTGGCGTCCTCACTCTCCCATGCCACCTCCCTCTCCAGGCTGGTACTGCAGGGCTGTGGGCTGACGTCTCACGGCCTCGGATCTCTTGGTACCGCATCCATATTTATTAGTAGTTATAGGAGCAGTAGGCAAGATTTAGAGGAAATTCCACTAACTGACAAGAATTTTAAAAGACAGAAAGCTAAATAAACTTCCGCCTGCCCTAAGCCCCTCCCACCAAATGATGTCCAATCATGCACGCCCAGATCAGCGTAGTTGGGTAG
Source organism: Mora moro (assembly GCA_900303205.1). Classification (NCBI taxonomy): domain Eukaryota; kingdom Metazoa; phylum Chordata; class Actinopteri; order Gadiformes; family Moridae; genus Mora; species Mora moro. The sequence goes on from OMNR01071303.1 coordinate 10,503, forward strand.
AGTACAGTAGTTTGTAGAGAATGTTCTTGATTGGTAGCTACAAAACTAGCCCTGATTGGTCGTTTTTTGGCCCGGCGGGTTGAAACAATTTTGACAGCCTACTTCACAGTCATAAGGCACTCTTTGTCGATGGCGTGTCCCTGAAGGTGGTGCGCTCCAGCAACTCCCTGCGGTGCGTGAGTTGGACCTGTCCTGCAATAAAGGCCTTTCTGGTGGACTGTCCCAGCTGACCGCTCACCTGGCTCTCCTCACACACCTGGAGAGCCTCGACCTGCACCTCTGCAGCCTCACACACGGCGACCTGCAGGCCCTGAGTGAGTCCAGCCGTCGGATCGAGGGATCGATGAGATTGACTTGAGTAGAATCGGTGTCTAAATAAATCTTTCTTTGTTTCTTATTTACTGTACCTTACACGTAGTCTCACAAATCAGATTTTAGATTGTCTGATGGCAGACTAGCTCGGATCTGGTGAACGGGGGCGTTTCACTTTGTTTTGCTTCATATTTGCTTCGACCAATCATGTTGCTGGAGGCGGGGATCTGTAAGCGCGTAATTGGCTAATACAAACTTGAATTAAATCACATTGAAGAGCTACCAGGTATCTTTAGAGTGACGCAGTGACTCTTTTTCATCTCCAGTCCAGGTGCTCCCTTCTCTGGCCGAGTTGACAGAGCTGGACGTGTCGTCCAATAGGGAGGTTGGGGGCGTGGTCCACTCCCTAGTCTCCGCCCTGCCGCTGCCTCAGCTCAGACGCCTGCCACTCAACAGCTGCAGCCTGACGGAAGAGTCCTTCACAGCCTTCGGTAACAACGCAGTACTACTGGGAACACTTTTCTTGCTGTCGATTGATACATTATATTGACATATTATTGATATATATTTTTTCCAAATGTCATAACAAATGGCCAGTGATTAGTTGAGTCACCAGAGGTCAAAGTCTTAAATTAGATTGCATTGTCTGATGAATTTGTACTGATCTGATCAATCGATTAATTGAATAATACGTGTGTGTGTGTGTGTGTGTGTGTGTGTGTGTGTGTGTGTGTGTGTGTGTGTGCGTGTGCGTGTGTTGGTGTGGGTCAGCTTTGGCAGTGCCGTACCTCAGCAGCG
>OMNR01071306.1:0-11377 GCA_900303205.1 Mora moro
AGAGTGACCTCCCCCGTGGCTATAGACCTGTGCATCACTCTCTCTCTCTCCCTCTCCCTCTGTCTCTCTCTCCCTCTGTCTCTCTCTCTCCCTCTCTCTCTCTCTCTCTCCCTCTGTCTCTCTCTCTCTCTCTCTCTCTCTCTCTCTCCATCTCTCTCTCTCTCTCTGTCTCTCTCTCCCTCTGTCTCTCTCTCTCCCTCTGTCTCTCTCTCCCTCCCTCTGTCTCTCTCTCTCCCTCTGTCTCTCTCTCCCTCTGTCTCTCTCTCCCTCCCTCTGTCTCTCTCTCTCCCTCTGTCTCTCTCTCCCTCTGTCTCTCTCTCCCTCCCTCTGTCTCTCTCTCTCCCTCTGTCTCTCTCTCTCCCTCTGTCTCTCTCTCCCTCCCTCTGTCTCTCTCTCCATCTGTCTCCATCTCTGGTGTTGGTCAAGTGGGCGTGTACAGTCCTAATCATTTCCCAAATGGTAAGGCCTCAAAACATCAGGACTGGAAAGAACGTGACAAGTATTTGGGAGTAGGAGGCGATATTTCAGGTGTTACCTTGCCAATCTGCACAGCAGGCAGAGTCTCTGCGTCTGCCTTGGCCAGGTCCAGCTTGTTCTCCGAGACGTACAGCTCTTTGATCTCATAGGACGCGTCCACAGGAACAATGTCCTGATGAGAGAAAATAGGATTAGAAACTAATTCAGCAGCAACCATACAGAATTACTCAAAAGATGATCAGATAATCATGAGAATATAGATTGAGACCGATTGATTAAATCATGATCTGACTATTGACTTCTACAAGCTACTTCTCATGTCAATGAAAGAAATAAAAAAAGCAATGCAGTCCTATGTAGGGAGTTGCCTCCCTCTGGTGGTGAACAGATAAATAGCAGTAAAGTGTGTGAAGCCGTTTATATTCCTGCAGCGTAGACAGAAGCACACGGAAAGTGGAAAAACACAATGACTAGTGTTTGACTTGCGATAAACCTTTGATGCCCTTGAGGTTATCACGTGGCTCACCCTCTCCTGAAGGAGGTCAATCAGTTGTTGTATGCACTCGTTCACGCTGCAGGAGTCCGTCTTCAACACCAGCTCCGGAGCCTCTGGCTTCTCGTACTCCGAGTCGATGCCGGTGAAACCTGGAATGAAAAAAGGATGACTTAACAAACATTTAGTGTGTTTACAAAGTAGGAGTATAAAGAGACACTTTGCAGCGCTGCTCGACGTCTCAACCCACTAGTACGCTAACCAATGTGTCTTCTGTGACATTGGTCACATTGGACATTGTCGTGTGAGACCCAGGTTCAATTCCCCAGCCCTATGCTACGTGTCATTCCCCTTAACTGTCCTGTCCAGAAAGGCACAAAGGCCCATTACAAATCTATCTAAATAAATAGACACCAAGTCTAACTAAACCAAACAAAAACAAAAAACTGTTGAGACAGAAGATTCACTCCATTTTAGACATATGACATAAGTAAAGATTGACGACGGTAATGAACGATCACAGGTTGCTTGGCTTTCAATCGAACATAAGAAGGTACGTCGTCTTGTCGTCCATGTCGTTGTGTCATCACTCCAGTGCTCCCGGCGGACCCCCTCGGTGTGGCTAAGCAGACGCACCAAGTGCTTTACTACGCTCCTTATTTTCATTTATGACAGTCAATTAGTTCCTCTGTCTGCACTATGGGCTTATCTATGCTGGCGAGGCCTTATCACACTGGATTAGTCTCGCATGGCGAGGTGGGCTAATGCATCCCGTCTGCCTCCATCAGATGGGATGCATTAGCCGTGCGTTCCTGTAACTGCGTGTACTATGGCAGCTCTCGCGTGCTGGAAATGTGCCAGCATCAGTAACCCCCGGGGTGGAAATAATGTGTTGTTCATACGCACAAATCCAGGAGCAAAGGGACAACTTCTGTGGCCGCTTCAGCTGTGTCCGCCCTAGCTTACTGCTAACCTAGATACACGCCCACTTTCTTTCAATCAGGTCAACACCGAGTCGTCCTGGGATGACACTTACACAGATCTCCTGAAAATGTGGCCAACGATATGACTATCGACTCATCAATAAGACATCTACAATATTGATTGTGAATCCTTTGAGCTAATCGATCAGTTGAAACACTAAAGCAAGGATTAGTTGGGTCACCTCAAAACACTCGGTGGCCGCAGTAACCTTTTTTACCAAATAAAAGTGTTCTTCCTCCACACTGCGTCAAGCCTCACCCATCTCTACGCAAGGAGAAGGAAGAATGTAAATGTAGAAAGGATGTCTAAAACATCAAGGCACCTCGTATTTCCCCAGCCCTGGCTCTCTTGTACAGTCCCTTCACGTCTCTCTGCTCACACACGTCCAGCGGAGCGTCCACAAACACCTCGAAGAACGGCAGCCCGGCCACCTCGTGGATCTTCCTGGCGTTGAGGCGGTCCTGGAGGAGAGACGGACAGGCGATAAAGACCTACTGTAATAACTTAACACAATAACGTATGATAGTGATAACGTAAAATAAATAAACTCATAAACTAAATATGTTCACTCAATATTTCATTGCTACCAAACAATTTCACCAATCAGTTACTCTGGCTACGCATTTACGCACAACATGTTCAGTCAACGCATACAATCATAACTGGAATGACTGCCAAACGTAGGCCGACTGCCTGAGCTGGTTTGGTGGCAGTAGGAATCAGAACACAAGGTAAGTAGGTTTTGTTAGTGGACTATATCAGCCTGAGGAAAGTGCTTGTCTGTGCCTCTTATTTATTGATCGATTTGTATTGTGATCTGTTGTGTAATGTGGTTTGTTATACCAACAATGTGATACCATGGTCTAACACTATAAGCTACTGATCAAAAATGACCACAACACAATGTAATTTAGATTATAACAATGCCAATGATCTATTGTAGTCCTTCCTCAGGCAAGTATAATGGAATTTCACTCAAAATTTCAATGACATTTTACATTAAAGGTGCTGTAGGTAACATTTGACAGTTCTGACAGTCCCTCCCTCACTACATTTATCCGCCATTGAGATGCATTGCATTCCCACACCTGTGATGGATTCCGCGAACCAATCAGGCATCTCTCTGCCCTGATTGGTCAGAAACGAGTCGGGAGCCGTCTGTCTCATACAGAGGCAGGCGTGCAGTCAACCAGAGCGGACATTTCAGAGAACATTTTACTCACCAAGAGCTGACGGATGGCTCCGGCATGTCTAACAAATTACATTCAAATTATATCTCTTAAATCTTACCTACAGCACCTTTAACATTGTACATTAAAAGTACCCCTGGTGTTTAAATAAATGGACTGCTTATGCAAACAGGGACACGTCTGTAGTCCACTCACCCTGCTGTAGGGGGAGATGAAGCTGGCGATGCAGACCAGCCCTGCATCAGCAAACAGCCGGGCCACCTCAGCGATGCGTCTGATGTTCTCCTCGCGGTCCTCGGGGCTGAAGCCCAGGTTCCTGTTCAGCCCCTGGCGGATGTTGTCTCCGTCCAGGGTGTAGCAGGGAATGCCGTGGCACACCAGGTACTCCTCCAGCGCCATGCTCACTGTGGTCTTACCCGCACCAGACAGACCTAGAGGCAGAGAGGAAAACGACACACACACATGGAACTCAAATAATCCCCAACACAGGGTAGGGTTTGGTATTGTTGTTGGATAGGAAGGGAGAACCATACCACTGAGCCAGACGGTGCAGCCTCGGAAGCCCCCTCTGGTCCCCACAACCTGTCCCCGCTTGTTCCGACTGACATGGTGGGCCTGGTAGGTAACATTAGTCGCCCTCTGCATTCCCTGAAAGGTGACAGTTCTCCGTTCATTCCTCAGGGGATCCACCAAGACAACCCTCGAATGAATGAATGTTATTGGAGCTGCGATTCGGATATGCATACACCCAAAGCACCCAACGTACCCAACGCACCCAAAGCACCCAAAGCGAGGGGAAGAGGGCTCCTACCGTGAACACACGGTATACAATCCGACTCGTTTTTAAAAACAAACGCAAACCACTTTAAATGGACAAGTGGCAGTGGTTTGAACCGAGAGCCATTCAACAGACAGCCATCAAATCATTCGTCCGAAGCTACAACCCCAGCTCCAGCAGTAGTGCTGAAGCTGGACCACCACCACCACCCCCCCAAGACCCCATCCTCGGTCCAGCAGCTCGCCGGGCCCAAAGGTTATAACGAAGCAGACAAAAGAAGAGAGAAGAGAAGAGCTGGAGGCTGAACAACACAAGGGTCGGAGGCTGAACGGTGGGCTAGTTAGCATGCTAGCGGCCGGGGACGGGGGACGTGGCGGTGTCTCACCCAGTTGTCCGGGGAGTTGCTCCGCTTCTGCTTCTTGTGACAGTTGGCAGACGTGTCCATGGCCGGCGGTCCGAGCGGGCTCCTCTTTATCCGGGGCGGCCGTGGAGGAGGAAAAAACAATAAAATAATAAAAAAATAAAACGAACCGACGGACTATACTGAGGTACCCAGATGAGTTCGGGGAAGACGGTCGTTGGGCGGAACCGGGGGGAGGAGGGGGCTTCCAGTCCTGCACGTCATCCGTTAGACGGAAGTGACGTGCGAGTAAATAAATAAACAAATACATCAATAAATAAATAAATTAATACATTTAAAAAAAACATAAATACATGAATGCATAAATAAATGTATCTCTGAAATCATTGATGGACATTGGGATCTGTTAGAAATGAGTTTGTCGCGTTATACTTCGCTATTTCAAATAGCGTGCAGAATTGTCGGCCTACAAAGTGCCCAAAATATATTAAATAGGTTAGTCTATTATTAGGCGTTTTGAATAGGTCACATAAAACTAGAGAGTAAAAAGTAGGCTAGTTCATGTAATAAACACCGACGGATATGTTTAGTTTTAAAACTAGGTTAAGGCCTGCAAGATCCGTGCAGTCACATTTGATCATGTCCAAGAACATCTTTCTCTTATTCTATTTCTCTAAATCTAATGTATGTTTGTAAACGTAATACCATGTTAACGACTAGGCTATTATTGTATCGCACCAGATGTCCGACCGACTGTGTTCTCGTTGCATCCGTTTTCCATGCACATGTTGCGTCTTACTGCGTTTTAAGTTTTTTGTTTTGTTTTTTTCATGAAAATGCATTCAAAGATAATTAAAAAGCGTTGCGACCCTTTAAACACGGCCATCTGTTTGCAGGGAACAAAGTGTGATTTAAAGGTATAATACAGTGGAGAAGCGACGCTGCCCAGCGGTCAGTTGGAGGCTGCGCTCGGGGCTTAATGACGGTGCAGCTTCCCTGCTCCACAGGAGGATGGATGAGGATGGATGGGGATGGATGGAGATGGATGGAGATGCTGCTGATGACTCCGTGCGCCCGGGGAGGAGGAGCGCTCGGAGGAGGACCGACGAGCGAGCCCTAGCCCACACTTTGTACAAGTAGCACTACATCTCTCTCACACACACACACACACACACACACACACACACACCGAGCAACAGGAGAGAGCCTGGAAGAAGGAGCTGGAACTACGCTACGAGACCCCCAGGAGGACCCCCCGATCCAGGTAGGACCCCCCGATCCAGGTACGACCAAAGACACATAACGTCATGTTTGCGTGAAAGCGAAGGCGGTGTAGTAGCGGTGATGTCACGCTTTGATAACGGCCCGTTTGTCGTCAATGGCAGGGTGCTTATGAAAGACACTTGCTATTTGCGTTATTATGAAGTAACCCAACTTATCTTTTGCAATGTAAATGTCAAACAGCAAGTAGGCCATATTTACATGTGACGTTTCTAAAACCTAAAACAATATGCAATGGAGACTATTTGGATAACAGTAATGAACCTATATCTTCCTAAACGAACAGCATTCCACAGGTGTTCATGTTAGCCTACTACTGGCTACTTGATTTGTGTGTGTGTGTGTGTGTGTGTGTGTGTGTGTGTGTGTGTGTTCATTTTATTAATAATTGTATTCTGTATTTCCAAAAGTGTTCCCAGCATTTTGTTGGCTTCTACTAATTGATTTAATTTAATTAGGCCTGATATCCTATTTAACCCTTTCTTCGCCATGGGCCCTACACCCATAGGCCACATGAATCGTGTTAAACACTCTGTTTGGGACCCTATACCCGCGCAAAAGCCAACTTAAACCTGCGGCCGTACCACACACGTAGCCGGTTGTGCTCTCCTGTCATGGTTAAACCCTGGGAGCCACCCTCTTTAATGAACCTGACATTACAGCCAGTAACCGCCCCACGTGTGGTTTGGGCGTCCTGGGATCCACCCTCCTGGCCTCGTAGTGCGGGTCTAGCCTGCCGTCTTTTTAGGATCCCACAAACGTTTGATGTTCCATTTGTATAGAGTTGCCTTCTTGCAAAAAGGGTTTAGTGGATGAAAAGTCAACTGAAACCACATTAGTGTGTGTGTGTGTGTGTGTGTGTGTGTGTGTGTGTGTGTTCAGGAAGGCTACAAGTGAAATATTTGCAAGTACTTGGCCTCGTAGTGTCATTTTAGGATCCCACAAACGGGATGTTCCATTTGTAAAGAGTTGAAAATACTGTCTTTGCCTTCTTGCAAAAAGGCTTCAGTTTAGTCAACATTTGCACTACAAGTACTTCACATTCAAGTTCACTTCCCTGTGTTTGTTGTAGTTTCTCTAATCAGAAGAGCAGAAGTAGGATGTATGTAGGGTTCCTTACACACATCACAGTGCGTCTTGCTCGGACTCTGCTTCCATCCTGCGGCATGGCGTAGGTTTGTATCTTGTTTGGTTTTGTTTGGTCCAGTGTGTGACCCACCAGACCGTCCTTGAGCTAAACACTCTATTGCTACACCTGCTGTCAACGTTGAATAATTTATCAACATCGATCTACATGGTCTCATTTAGTGGTTCCCATCCCCTAGAAGACTGCCCCTTTAAAGACAAAGCAGGGGAACGAAGTTTACTTCATACTTTTCATCAGGACGAGCAGATGCTCAAAGTTGCTGTATTACAAGGTGCTTTTAAAGACACACCAATTTATATTTAACTCTCCCTTTTGATGATGACTACAGACTGTACATAGAGGAAGAAAATGAGTGGCCACCGTTGGCACCCTGTCATTATAAACGTCCCCAAAAATAACATGGAGTCCAATGTCCCAGGTTCCCCTGAGTGTAAAGTACAGCCTTGGAAGCTGCAGGGCTTGGGTACTACTGGAAATAGCACTTTGGGAGCCCATGGAGTCGGCCCAGTCATTCATTATGCTCTCTGACCATTTGGGATAGGCCCATGTGCCAGTTTTCCACCACCACCACCACCACCTTTCCCACCAGCACCACCCTTCCCTGCTAGCAGCTTGGCTCCAGAGAGCAGAGAACTGGGGGTAAAGCTAGTGGAATGGCCAAGCTCCGTTGACGTCCAAGGAGACCGTCATAATAATAATAATAATAATAATAATAATAATAATAACATAGCATCATAGAACAGAAACACAGGGAACACAATCAAATACATAAAAATACATCATAAAACAGAAACACAGGGAACATACTGTAGGTCATACAATAACAAGTTGAACAATACAAAGGAAGGACTGTGCTTTGTGCAGTCTAATGGGATCCACAAGAACCACTGGGTTTTATGACTAAATGGAGCTGTCTGTCATGGCTTGTTCTGTGTTTATTCCTCCTGTTCGGAGACACGACACACACGTGAAATACGGGGGGGAAATTATTTGTAGGTGAACGCGGTAATGAATGACGTCATATAGATGTCTGCATATCCAGCCCTTGTAGGAGTACCTTTTTGTGTACATAGAATTGTGTGTACTTCTGTGTACTTGTGGACAAAAAAAAGTGTGTACATGTACACACACACACACACACACACACACACACACACACACACACACACGTTCTTGTGCTGGTATACAAACATATAGAGCATGGTTCCATGGGGTGTGCTCTGTGGAAGCTAAAGGTTTGTGGACAGGACAGACCAACTGCCATCCAGATCTGTGCTCTACCAGCTGTCAAACTAATATTCTTCACCAGCAGCACGAGGATTTGTGTGTCTTGGACATGGATGATGTTTTATAAACACCAGTAGTCTTACAGTAGACCATAGAATTTAAACAGAAGCTATTGAGAACTTGCAGGACGTCTGCCTCTCCTGGTTATTTTTAATCCTAAAAGAGCTCAGACTTGTGCAAATATCTCGGTTATTAGCTACATAATGTGATGGAAAAGGTTGTGTGTCAGGCCAGTATTCCTAAATATACCTTTCTCTGGTGTCATAATATTTTCCTCCAAAGCTGATTCAGAGCAAATTGATTCTTCCCAACTGTCTACCTTGCATTAGGGTGCACTCTCGTTGGTTTTTCAGGCCCGTCTTTTGGTTTATTGCCATTCGGTTTTGAGTAAGTGTGCAGTTCTATATGTATCCCTAATGACATTTATAGTGAGAGATTGTTGGCCTCTAAAATCCATTAATGGTGCTGTTTCAGGGGCTGGGAGCATCATATGGTCACTGGGACCTCTCATTGATGATTCGCTGAAAAATAGTTTGTATTGAAATGGTCCAGCATGGCTAGTTTAGTTGGTCAGTAAATAGTTTGTTGTCATGACCTATAACACTCTTAATAATTATTAATAATAACAATAATGATTATTAATTATTATTAAACATATTTATGTAACCTTGACAGAAGTTTAGACACAGTTAAGTGCCAATTACAAAACTAAAGTGCAAAAGTTTGAACATAACATAACGTACCTATATACGCTACATATATACTAATATACTATATAATATACTATATACTATATACATTAAAGCAGTCACCACAAACTAAGGAGAAAAACAAACAAACGTTGAGGTAAACACTCAATCGATAAAAAATAAAATGCAAAGGAGAACTCATCCCGGTTGTGTTCTGTGTCTCTCTAGCGTTCCTGCCTCATGGCTTCGCAGGATTTCCCGGAGGCGCGAGGCCCTGCCGCGGACAGCCTCAGCCCAGGCATGGAGGTGGTGGCCCAGCCTAAAAAGAACAGTAAAGCCTGCCCCGTCCACACCCCCGGCACCAACGAGGCCAAGCGGGGCTTCCGCAAGGTGCTGGGGAGACACACGGACTACGTCAAGATCGCCCTGCCGGAGCCCAAGGCCAGCCGCCTGCCCACCGAGTGGTGGAAGACGGTGCTGGCGTTCTTCTACGCCGCCTTCAACCTGGTCCTCACCACGGTTATGATCACCGTGGTGCACGAGAGGGTCCCGTCCAAGGAGAGCAGCCCACCGCTCCCCGATAAGTTCTTCGACTACATCGACCGAGTCAAGTGGGCGTTCACGGTGACTGAGGTGAACGGCATGGTGCTGGTGACCATCTGGCTCGTCCAGCTCTTCTTCTTCAAGTACAGGTGACATATTCATCACCCCAACCCCTTTGGGAGTTTTACCTAGCGTTGAACTTTGAATAGCATTGAATTTTAGCATTTGGCATCAACATGCCTTTTAAGAGAACATCAAGTAAGCCATTCTACAGCAATGGTTTTACTTTTTTACTTTCTTTAGAGAAATCTATGAAATGAAAGCCAACTGATGGTTCTGGTCTCTCATGTTGTTTCAGGTCAATAGCAAGCAGGCGATTCTTCTTCCTCATCGGGACACTGTACCTGTACCGCTGTGTCACCATGTACATCACTACCCTCCCCGTACCGGGCATGCACATGACCTGCGCCCCAAAGGTGAGAATAATACTCAGAATAGCCTAGTGCTGGTTAGGGTGTTTGACTCCCAGGTAGATGGTAAAGTCAACCATCTCCAAACCACATGTAGTATGTTTCTCTGCATCTTCTGCCCATGTAGACAACATCCCGACAGAGCTTGTGTCTGTGCACCCTGGTGCACAGACACAAGCTTAAATACAAACTTCAAATTGACTTTCATTGCCTAGAGAATCAAATTAAATCAAAGAACTCTAGATAGATTTGATAGAGCAATGTGTGGCCCCCAGGCAGGTTAGCCTACTAGATAGTACCTATAGCGTCTGGCAATTTGGCAACTGACCTGAAGATGGAAGACATTTCGAGAAAATGACAGGACAGTAGTTTGGATGACTTGACTCTCTGACTTGCTTGTCAGAGTGAAGGTACCTTCACATGGCTGACCTTATGTAGTAAACCACGTACCTCTGCTTTGCTCTTTCATGCAGCTCCACGGGGACTCCCAGGCTAAGCTCCATCGTATCCTCCAGCTGATCTCGGGCGCGGGGCTCTCCATCACAGGCTCCCACCTCATGTGTGGGGACTTCCTGTACAGCGGACACACAGTCATGCTCACCCTCACCTACCTGTTCATCAAGGAGTGTGAGTAGTCACAAAACATTAAACAAACATAAACATTAAAAACTTGATAAATGAGTCCAGCGTTTGTCTCTAGGTAACCCCACAAAAAGTTGTGGTTCTTACTTAGCGTCAGTACAACATGGAATTACACCAGTTATGCTATACTGAATGTCATTACAGTAACGTTCAATGAAGACTTAGAAGAAATTCCCTAGGAAGAGGGATCCATCTTCTGTGTTCCTTCTCAAGGTTTCTTCCCCTGGATTTGGGGAGCTTTTCCTTTCCACTTCGGAGGGATTAAAGGATAACTTTAGTGTGTAACCAAGTCTCGCTCAAGGAGCTCTGAAGTCTTGCGAGCCTCATCCACATTGTCAAAATCAGCATATCAATATAATGTGGGTCTGTGAAGCCCTTTGGAACAGGAACTTGTAACTGTAACTGTCTTTGCAAATACATTTGACTAGACATAGGGGAGAAAACTTGCTGCATCTGATTTGTAAAAATGCAAACACTAAATAAAAATGGAAACGATGCTTGGAAACAATCAATGAAATAGCATAAACACATGACTTTCAGGTTGGGCCAGGTTGTTATTACCAGGACTCTAAAACAGGCCCTGTCATAAACACTGTGTCTGGGGGATATTGGAGATTTGGCATTAAGCATAACATCCTCTCGTCTCTGTCGGTCCAGACTCACCGCGGTCGTTCTGGTGGTACCACCTGCTGTGCTGGCTGATCAGCGCAGTGGGCGTGGTGTGCATCCTGGTGGCCCACGAGCACTACAGCGTAGACGTGGTGGTGGCCTACTTCATCACCTCCCGCCTGTTCTGGTGGTACCACACCATGGCCAACCTGCAGGTCAGTACCACACACACTGGGTTACGTCTATGGCCATGGTGTGTCTGGTGGTACCACACCATGGCCAACCTGCAGGTCAGTACCACACACACTGGGTTACGTCTATGGCGTCAGTGAGACTGAGAGGGAGTGTCTCTTTATGTCTCTCTGTGGACGTGGAAGTGTGTGTGTGTGTGTGTGTGTGTGTGTGTGTGCGCGCGCACGTGTACAC
>OMNR01071342.1:0-13405 GCA_900303205.1 Mora moro
GAGAGTTTCACTTTAGGATCCCCCACGACTCTGGGCACTCTGCGCCTCTATGCCGAAGACGACTTATACTTTGCTGAAAGCTTTCCTTTGCACTCTGAGCGTGTTGTGTTGTGTGCTGTGCTGTGTTGGAGATGTGGAAGGGCCTGCGGCTTGTCTACTTCTGCCTGTGGTTCTCCGTGGCCGAGGCTCGTATCTGGGCCTGGATGCTCAACATGCCCCACAGCCCGCCGAAGGAAGGACCCATGGCCCAGAGGGACACTGTTGCTGCTGGAGCGGCCAAAGCAACCACAGTGAGTAGACACACACTCTGAAACACAACACGATAAACTGTTAAAGATGGCGATCCTGAGGGGAAGCTACGTTTCAATGCTGGTAAATGTGTTATTGTTGCTACAATGAGATGTCAGAGTGAGGTAAAAAACTAGTTTCCGAATGTCCCATCGATCTAAAGAAGAAGTACTGTGAGACAGGAGACAAAGTGGTTTTTGAGAATAACTGAATTGTTTCTCGGTACAGGGACTACACAAGGACAATATCACATTGGCATGGCAAACTTTGCACCAGATTGCATGAAACACATTTGTAATTTGTTCCAGGAGCATTGACAATGCATCACAACAATCACAGATTTGAACCTTGAAAGCTAGCCTAGTCTTAAACTTTGAAAATAATCAGCTCTGCTCCTCATCTCCTCCTTCTCCCCGTTCTCTCTAAAGCCCGTCCAAGCCTGTTTTTGATAGGCTACGAGGTTGAAAGTCACAAGTTATTCATTTGACAAGATCCACAGGGTACGTGGATGTCAATTGACAGTGGATTGGCCAGAAAAAAAGCTAGCCTGCTGAAAAATCCTAGAATAGGATTTCTCTGATTTCTCTGCAGAAACGAGGCAATCAACATAGATCCCTATAGGACTTATGTTACGATATATGCTATATCATATAGCTTTAACACAGAGTAGAGACATCAAACGTGTTTTTAAAAAAAACGCCCTTCTCCCATTGTATCCCAGGTGGTGTGTGACCATGACAGGGCCTGTGGCCGGGGGCTGTCCTGTGATCGTCACTTCGGCCTGTGCGTTCCCCTGCAAGGAGAGGGCCACTACTGCCGCAGGGACGCCCAGTGCGTACGCGGCCTCAGCTGCATGTTCGGGAAGTGTCACCGCAGCATTCCTAACGGACAAGAGGGTACGACGCTGCTTTTTCTTATGCTTTAAAACCCCATCAGCTGTTGCCAGGACACGGAAGAAAGAAAAAAACATCCCAGAAGGCCACACTTTCTAAAAACACTTTTCAACAAACTACTGAAAACATACCGTTTTTAATGAAAATAATTAAATGAAAAAGAATTATTTTTCATAAAATTAACAATTGAGCCAAGTTTCAAAACACGTGACGTACCTCAGCCTTCACAAGCCATTCATGCTATTTTACTCATCACGTTCGACACAATCAAACACACTGTTGAAGCTTGCATGTCCACTAACAGCGTGCGTCCACATCCAGGTGCTCGATGCAAGGTGGACCGGGACTGCGGACCCTCCATGTGCTGCGCCCGTCACCATGGCGAGCAGGTGTGCAAACGCCGCCTGATTCGTGGCGAGAGCTGCTACGTACCCGACGGCGGCCTGGCCTTCAGCATCAACCAGATATGCCCCTGTGATGAGGGACTGGTGTGTCGGGGAAACAGTGTAGCCCGGTGGAAAGAGTGAGTACTGCACTGTACTGCAGCGAGTCAAGGCCCTCACATCCCCTTCGATGATATGAGATGTTTATATATGTTTATATGTTTATCGGACACTGAGATATTTGTTTAGCCTCACCTTGTTTTTTTTTAATAACCTGGTTTTCAACTTTTAATTTTCAACCTTTCTTTCCTTTCAGGAGAGATTTTGTATACCGACCAGAAGCCAGAAGTTGGACCTGCCAAGCACCCAAATCCTGATCCCGGCAACTTAAAACCCTATTTATTCTGTAAATATGTTGTGTATGACTGTGTAAATACTAAGACATTTGTATTTCGAATAGGATCTATGTGTACCTGTTAAAGTATTTGGCTAAGAATTTGCGATCATTACATTTTTTTAAAGCACTATTTAGGCACATTGTGTCGTCGTCTACTAACTGTTTAGTAGTTGTACTTTGTGTTTAATCTACATAATACTGCATAGCCATTTGCACGAAAGTCTGTGCTGCCCTCTTGTGGACAATGTGAGTATGGTATCGCCTCGCCTCTAAGTACTTGTTGGCTTTGGTGTGTGCTGCAGTGTACAAATGGAATAAATGACTGAATACAGCATTCATTCAAGTCATGTTTATTTTGTCAAAAACTCTTTATAGAGCCAAGCAAAGGTAATTAAGGGTGATGACGAAGTATTGGCCAGATATATAGAAAGAGAGAGATTGCTACATAGCTAGATGGATACATACAGACGGACAGACAGACAGGCAGACACACAAACCTAGACACACACCCACACACACACACACACACACACACACACACACACACACACACACACACACACACACACACACACACACACACACACAAATGCACGTCTTGGATTGCCAGCTTGATTACATAACATGATGGAGTCACAGTCTTTGTTAGCATCGCCAGACGCTGTAATGCTACCTGTCCCTGGACCCATTCTTAGATGGGTATCTTCTATTAGATCAAGTCTTAAGAATTCCCTCCTCGGCCCTATTCAGATGCTAATACCGTGTGGGTTTGCTGCGTCGACCGTATTTAGAGTCTGTTGTTGTATTGTTGCACTGAGGACACTGGGGTCTAACCCCGCTCGCTATCCAGTTACACACCGTCTGTTCTGGTCATTCAGCGGCCCCCTGAATGTGGTAGGATAACCATTGGATTCCGTGACGGAGATTGCGTTTCAAAGTTGTTAAACCTAAAAAAAAAAAGAAAATCGGACGTAACGTTGTGTCCCTCCACTCCGGAGCACGGCTGATTACGAAGAGAGATGGAAGGAAACCCCTGTGTCCGAGAGCCAAAGGGAACATATTTTGCTTAAAGCGGACTTTCGACAACACGTGACGTAGTAGCATCGGTATTAGTATTAGTGTCAGCATTGGAATTTGTATTTGAGTCCCATGTATTATTAGTTTATTGGTAGGCTGTTAGTGGTCAAACCTATGAAGTGTAGAATCATAAAACAGAGAAGGTGGTGAGATGAGAAGGCCATGGCTCCAGCCAGATCAGCAAGGGACAAATATTTGGCTTAAAGTGAACTTTGACAACATAGTCACAAACAAATACGTATTGGTATTGGTACTAGTATAAGTAATCATAGCATTGTGTGAAAACCAACCAAGTGAGAAGAACACAGAGAAGGAGAGAAACAGAACGCTTTCTCTCCAGCCAAATCAACAAGGAAATCATTAAGAGATATATTGCCATAAAACCTCCATAGAAGCAGGCCAATGGGGGCACGTAAGGCTATCCACGCAGCAGACAAAAGTCATCTCTTCCAAATAGCCCCGTGTGAAACCCTATCCAGCCAAACACAGGCAACTGTCGTCTCTACTTAGTCAGACTACTGCTGTAACTGCCGTTATCCGAGTTGGTATCGCATTTTAAGAGACATCCCTGCTTGTCCGATTCCAGTCATTGACTTGATGAACAAAGTTCTTTGAAGGAATCGGCAAAGGAAATTAAGCCGTTCAATGAGAACACCCATCTTTATCAGAACGCCAACTAGGGTGACTTTCTGTCGAGTCCCTGGAAGTCCAACATGACTTTTAGAGTCACACCGTGACCATATTGCACCAAAAAAATATAGGAATCACAGGAAAGGTCACATAATATGAATATGAATGGTATGAATAATGGATAGCTATCCATTTTCTGATATTTTGTGGACATACCATACATGCGGACATGTGGGTCAATGGCACCATCTCTTGTGTACAATTGATCATTTTTGTAATATTTACACATTTGTAAGAAAGGAACCCAGTAACCCACGCAGACTGTGCTTAGCGACTCTCCCCGGAGACCCCTGGCCATTTGTAAGTCAATGTCCATTATAGCACAGAGAGCTTTTGTATGAAACCCTACAATGGAGTTCCGATGTTGCCAGGGAGACAAGCGGAGAAGGGGAGGTAAGGCGTTTATTGTCGTTACCTGCAAAAGTATAAATATCCACCGGTTCGCTGTGAAGTTACCCGGCGTGACTAAGTTACCTGTTTGAGGAGCCATGACATGAGTCCTCTGACATTTTCAGTCAGACTTTAGTTGTTTCCCCATTGGTAAGTAAGCCCAAAACGTTTTTTTTTTGTTGTTGTTATTAATACGACTAAACTAAACATATGGACGTATGGTTTCTGATTGTTAAATGTTCTTCGGGTTTGCTCTTCTGGAATGTTTCTTTAGATTTAAACAATGGCTTCTATTGGTGTGCTTCTAATGCTGCTGCCTGTCGCTTGGGCGTGTTCGCCTCAAAAAGCAGGTGAGTTGTCTATTTTGTTCCAAATTACAAATACGTAAGGTGGTTATTTGGTGTATTCCTTAATATAGCACATTTCCAGTGAAAAAACATTGGTATTCCTCCAGACCTCATTCACGTCAACCAGAATTTCCTTTTTTGTTGTGATATTGAACGATGTCAGATGTCATGTTTAAACATCAACCTGCGCTTAGAGACAGCAGAAGAAGACTGACCAGAAGTCAAAGTGTAATTTGTCGGTGAATGTGTATTCCATTCTGACGTCTGATGAAAATGTCAAATCAAAGCGTTCTCAACCTTGCGCCCCCTCGCTCAGACTACGTGATGGTCTCGTGTTTCCCCAACGCCATCATCGCCAACGTCCCGGAGTGTCCCTATGGCTGGGAGATCGGACAGCTGTCCCTGGGTGGCGTGTGCTACACCGGCGTGGTCAGCGCAGGGTACTTCCGCTTCACCATCCCCGACCTGACGCCCAAGAACCATTCCTACTGCGGCACCCTGGCCGAGGTGAGCTATAGAGAGAGAGAGAGGTCATCAGACATTCACTGCAGCAGGTAGGCAAGATAGTGTAGTGGCTATAGGCTGTTCGGCTTGGCTTGAGTTGAAAGGTGCTGGGTTCGATCCCCAAGGTCCACAGTCTACCTGTAGGCATCCTTGTGTACGATGCCCTAATCTCCATACCTGCTCCATGATGACCTGTATCTGAATTCAGTCACTTTGAATGCGTGGGCCTGCTAAATGAGTAGACATAGAACGTAATATAGTTCATATGCACTATGGTGTATGAGAGATGACACAAAATCTATGTATTTAATCTTTGTTTTGGGTGGCCTACTGTCTTCCCTGCAGTATGTGCCCGGAAAAGACCCCAAGCACATCTTCTACAACTCCATCGTGTCGAACGACACTTCGCTGACCGTGAGAAACCAGCCGGTCAACTACACCTTCAGCTGCACCTACAGGGCCGCCTACCTGGTCAACAACGCCGTCTTCAGCCAGAGGTAAGCACCACATCGGGGCCCGAGGCCAACCCCCGTTACCATACTTAGAGAACCAGCATTCTAACCCAATAACTTGCAGTGTTGTTACTAAACCCTTTGCTTTTTCCAGAGTGGCCACAGTTTATGTGAACAACGGGAGTTTAGGCACTTTTAAATCGCAGTTGTCTATGAACGTGTTTACGGTGAGTGGCTACACGGTGGTTTTCCCCTTCTCCAGTGGAGTTTCCGAATGTCGTGTTAGCTTAGACGCAGCATGCTCGAACGGAAAGATAATATCCTTTTATGTTTTGTATGCATGTGATATTATATCGCATACATAGAAATAATAATGTGTAGGTCCTACCTTTGTATTTGCATGATCTTGGGATGTGTTTGCAATGCGGTACATTTGAATCATCGAATGTGTGCTAATATGTTAAGATAGATAGACTTATGACAATGTCTGTACTTTTTGTAGAATTCCAAATTCCTGTATGCTAAGGATGCCCCCTATGTTATTGACACGTCCGAGATCGGCTCTGAGGTGTTCATTGGCATAGAAGCCAAAGGACTGAGTAACAGGTATTCACAGGTCACTGAGCCCTTAAAAACACGTTTTGATTCAAGATTCAGACAGATGCCTGACTGCCGATTCCCTTGTCGTTCACCTCTTAAGATTTAAAGTGGTGATAGGCAATTGCTGGGCCACTCCCACTCCGTATTCAACAGACAAGAAGAGGTGGAGTCTCATTCAAAACAGGTAAACCCACACAAGAGGCTTTGTTGTGACACAGGTATGGACAAAATGCATATATTAGTGTCAAATGTCAAAGGTACTTCACCTTCAGTTAACAAACTGTGTGTATATCACTGTGTATTACAAATAATACACAGTAGTTTCAGGGGTAAGATACATATAGCAAAGTAAAAAGTAGGCCCAATGAAGCGGTTGACGAGTTTAGTATAAGTTACAATAGTACATGCAGCTCGAAATTGTACTTCAGCACTTCAGTAAAAAGCACTTTCCACTTGAGTGCACTTCGGGTCACGTGTATTGTTGACGGGAGAACTCCCTTGTTCGACATTTCACATGACAACCAGGGACATCCTCTAACTCCCGTCATCCGCGCTCCACACAGCTGCTCCTCCGACAACACGGTGACCATCTTCGAGAACGCCAAGGACAGCCGGTCCATGTTCAAGTTCAACTCCTTCCGCTTCCAGCGGTTCGAGAAGGTCTCCACCGTCTGGCTACACTGTGAGATCAACATATGTGACGGGGAAAGGCTTATTTGTCAGCCGGTGAGTACTACCCAAGAGCTGTAGACGCCATCTACTGATGTTTTTTTTATTTTTTTTATTGTGGAATTGTTGTTCAATTGAGATCTGGAATTGATCTCAATTGAACAACACCTCCATAAATTATAGATTATTTATTAGATTATTTTATTTTAATATTAACATTTGGACAACTGAATCCTAACCTCCATAAATAGCTTACATACATGTTGTACTTGAATGTAAACATTTAGACAGGCATGTATTACCAAGTACAAGAGACATAGCTGTTACTCTTATTCAACAGAGTCCCTGCTCGGCTAGAAGTCTCCAGACTGAAGCTGAACCAAGCGGGGGCGTTCTCAGCACGGAGTTTCAAATTAAAGGTACCCCCACTTGTTATATTGAAATGCTATATTCTTTACTTACGGTTGCGATGTTTAAATGCAGTGTAATGGTCTTATTATCGTATTTGTGTTGGCCTTCCCTACAGCTTCTAGGTCCTCCAATAATGCACACATAACAGGTAAATAAATCAAAGCGATATAGTCACGCATTTAATACAATTTTGAAATGTCTGCGAATGATTGCGACTTCTGTTATGTTTGACTTTTTTTTTGTTTCCCATGTAGGCGCGTCAGTCTGCATCCTGCCCATAATCTTGCTAAACACATTGTTTAGTTTAATAAATGGACTTAAACCGGAGTAACTGCAGTAACTAAAGACGAACTGATGGATTGCTGTTTCTTCAGTACTTTATTCATTCCTTAATAGATCATGACACTCAGTGCATGTTAAACACACACACGCACAGACACACGCACGCACGCACGCACGCACGCACACACACACACACACACACACACACACACACACACACACACACACACACACGCACACGTGTGTGCACACAGACAGGAAGACAGGCAGAGGGACAGTCAGAGATAGACAGGCAGAGAGACAGACAGGCAGACAAAACTGACATACAGACAAAAAAACACCAAAGCACAAAAATAAACCCAGATTGAATCCAGGACTGAAGATAAGACAGAACTGTTATGGGTGATGGGGTCCACTAATAGAGGACTAGACGAGACGTTAGTGAGCACATCTCCGTCACCTCCGTCTGTCTGGGTCACGGCATGGAGAGAGAGAGAGAGAGAGAGAGAAAGAGAGAGAGAGAGAGAGTGTGTGTGTGTGTGTGTGTGTGTGTAGCATGCAGCTGAGCTCAGGGGAGGGAGGCTGGGAGCAGGGTTCGCAGACAGGCTAGCATTCTGCACTGGGGAAAGCACGCAAGTGTGTGGTGGTGGTAGTGGAGGTAGTGGTGGAGCCACTAGCACGGGCCACCGCCTTGGCTGACAGACACAAACACAACCAACGTCACCCGCAGCTGGAGTGTGTAGGGAGGGGGAAGAGGGGTGTGTGTTTGTGGTGTATTTTGAATTGTCTGATCCAAACTCCTTGTACATGTGTGTGTGTTTGTCTCAGTTAGCCGTGTATGTAAGAGAGAGATAGCAGGTGTGAATCACTTTATATTCCTCATCTACACTCTACCCCCAACCACCCATTCATCCACCCATTTAACATCCACCCATCAAACATCCACCCATTCATCCACCCATCAAACATCCACCCATCTCCTGTTCATTCTAACACAAGCCTAGAAGTAGCCCCAATGTTTCAAAGTTGGGCTTTGCTGTGACCATGTCCTCGTACCCTTCTTCTTTTAATTCCTGTGTAAACATGAATAAATGGTTTAAGTCGGGCATGTTGATCTAAATACACTTTCACTACTCAAACTGTCTCTGGTATTTTGTGAACAATACAAACTAACGACTTGCCTGGTAGTGCACGTCATTAGAAACGCAGTGGATAAAGAAATAATACAACACCTGAGGCCAGCTTAAGTACACACACACACACACACACACACACACACACACACACACACACACACACACACACACACACACACACATATATATACAGTGTGTGGTCCTTCAAGCATGGTACAGCGAGGGTTCCTAATGTGATGTCCAGATGTGTTGGTCCTCAGCGAGGCCTTATGTAAGGTACCACAGTTGCAGGGATCATTAAACACCCTCTGTCAGCTACTAGCCCACCACCACTACTACTGTGTATCACACACAATGCAGGGCTGCAGGTCTGTTTGCTCTCCAAACCTGAGCTGATGACAACGAAATATATAGCAGGAGGACCATAATGACGTGTATTTCATAACCTTTTTCTTGGATCTTTGACAACTTCATTCATTTTGTGATGCAAAAGCACAGAAAATGTACACCTATACACAGGATCAAAGAGAGCACTGAGGTTACAGCATGTTAGGCTCTTTGTCTCGTAGAGATGACATCATCACAGCTTGTGTTTCCGGACCAATCGGAGACCTGTATTTACAGAGACTAAAGAGCATGGATGACATTAATGAAGTCGTTATGAAATGTAAGAAAGAAAAGAAAGGCAGCGGTGGTTAGAATCCTGTCCTCAGGGCAGAAGTCTTCTGAACAGGGATATACAGGCACGTCATCTCTCATTATCAACCACCAGGTGTGTTGTTATTCCAAGGCCTCTGCTGACGTCAGCGCTTTTGGAGAGGAACACTTCTGGCATTCCAGACGTTAGAGGAAGAGGAATCCAGACACCCACACCCCTGCTCCCCCCACCCTCAGTCGTTATCACCAGGCCAGGGCAAATCAGGGTAGACCTCTGCACCACCTATCTACCTTCTTCAATAGTGCAACTGTGTCTCCTTGTTTATTTATTAAAAATATATATATTCTTGTGAATTTACGACGTCAGAAGCCAGGTAGCCAACAAGCACTGTTGTGGGCATGCAGTGGGTTGTGGCACTATATAAAAATTGCAATGCAGTAGTTCATCTGTAAAAAGCTTTCACTGAGAGGACTATATGGTCTTGGCCAGGACGAAACGTCTTATCATGGCTTTTGATCTGCAGAATAAACGAACCCTTTTCTTAAACTTCTCTACAGCACAATAAAAGCGCTGACCTCAGCACAGACTTGGAGTGGAGCCTCACTCTATCAACTTCTCCATATGTTTGACCCCCCCCCAAAAAATACAAATCACAAAGAGTAGTTTATGGCCTTGAGGGGATGAAAAAGAAAAAGCCCAAGTATTGTTTGTTCAGAAAGATAAAGTGGCCTCCCTGCAGCTCTAGAGAACATAAACTTCCATTGGACTCATTAAAAGACCTTTAAGTCTTCTTGTAAATACTTTCTTAAAAGTAACTTCAACACATCACCAATAGCCTATCTACTTTGTGTCATGAAACATATTAAATTAAGTATTAAACATAATACATTAAAACATTAAACATCAACCATATTAAATGAAGAGAGAACTGCAAACATGGCTTCTATCTTATCATGGTACAGACCAGCCAAGCTTTTGTAGAGTGGGAATGTTGGGCCCTCACTTGTAGGCCATCAACTACTATTTCCACCATTAGCTACTCCGGATATACATATAAATATGACTAATATAATAATAATATAAAAATGGCTGCTGATGATAAGAGAGAAAAAAAGTCATGTTTTGTGAAAATGAGAAGGATTGCCATGAGCCTCTGGGCTTCCAAAGTGGAGAGAAATGGCTGACACTCGGACTACTGGAAAATGTCACAGGTGTCACAGGCATATTACTGTCACTGCTGTCAGCTCGGCTTTTCTAGGATTTCCCAGAAATGCAGTGGAAAGACTTTGCCATGAAAGAATGGAAAAATGCACTCAAGACCCTTCTCCAATGGTGGGTCGGGAAGGGGAGGGAGGGAGGTAGCTGTAAATCAAGGCCTCTCCATTAGCTACTTTTGGACTCACACTGTTGGATATTCACTTTACCCCTCCCAAAATGGATATAGAAGTCATTGTATTTGTAAGACACCTTAAAAAAACCACTCACACACAAATGCCATTAGTGGCTAAAGCCTGACTCATGTTAAACGTCTAGCCCACTCACGCACAGCAGCAGCAGCAGCAGCAGCAGCAGCAGCAGCACAGAGCCCAATCTCACAAGTGGCACATACTTGTCATTGTGATCATTGTGAATATCAGATGACTCACAGGTTCCGGGAGGCACTGATGGTGAATGCTACAGTGTTATTAAACAGGCCCATCTGCTTATCATGCACATGGACCTTGGCTAAATGGTGAAGCTCGTGCTGCTTTTAAGATCTTTGGGAGGATTATATTTTTCTGGGAGTGCTCCTGCTCCGGCAAAAGGCCGGTGTTTGACGTCAAAAAAGCTGTCAGGCAGAGATAGTGTCCCTAGCAACAGCTGAAAACACTGGATCACAAATGGCCGATCTTGCAAGCGTGAGCCAAGGATGAGGCCAGGAACCAGTATTGTTACAAGAATAACACATTCTTGGAGAACTTCGCTGGGCTGTGAGTCATTTCATCTGTGTCTTCCTCTTCACCAGGGATGTCTGCTGATCAGAGAGAAGGAAGTGGCGCCAACAGGCTTCATGGTGAAGTAGAATAAATGCATTGAGTTTGATAATACAGCTTAATCACTTTTGCCCTGAGCTTTTTTTTTGGAATTCTCGTGGAAAAACGACATAGGCCAACCCAAAATCAATCATTAATAGTTCCATGAATACAGAGGTCAGATGCACAATCTTGGGCTCTATGGAAAGATAACACTTGGGAGAATAAAGACCCAGCGCGATTTGTCTTGCAAATAATGCCACCTGTAAACCGGTGGCATTATTTGGGCTAATATATTCTTAGTTGTAATCTCATTCTTTGTTTATCTACCTTTTGTGACTGTGACTATGCTGTACTGCCACCCGCTGACTAATAGCTGACAGATGACTATGGCATTTCTAACACATTACACTTAAATTATAGCTATATATATATATAGTTTATATAGTTTCCGACCTCAGAGTTATAATCGAACGCTGCAACACTTCACGTCATGTGACAAAATGGCTGACATTCCTTTTATTCTCAGTGGAAAATGAAATATTTTAAGATTGTTTTGCCATTAAAATGCATTTTGACAACATTTCTAGCGAGAAATATGCATTTTATTTTCATAATCTTCGTTCAGTGAATGTATGTTTAATTTGTTAGTTATTATGAACGTTTTCTATCATTGCTATGGTGGTTTCTATGGACACTGCTATCACTGAAACCACATAGCTTCCATGTTGTTTGAATCATTGTTTTTGTGTTGTGTAGTTATCTGAACTGTTATGTGTTATTTTATGTCATTGTTTGAGCAATAAAAAATCAATAAAAACAGATTTTAGAGTGCTCCAGGGATGACGCATTTGTTCTTCTTTGGACTTCCGACAGAGTTGAGAGCCGATTGCTAGCATCACCCTCCCATTACTTGAAGTGTTTTTGTGGGCAACCAGGAAGTTATGTTCGCCATTGCTTCGCCAAAAAGTCTATTCCAAAGGTTAATTTTACATATACATTATGTTTAACAAGATAATCCTGACAAATTAATACAGCGTTTAAGGTTTTTGACGCGCAAATGCAATCAATAAAGTAAAAGGCAGACAATATACTACACCAAACAGTCGCATTACTCGCAAAAGACGACTAAAATGATCAACATGGAGGTTGTAGCCTGACAGGAAGTGATATAATTAGCAGGTGACCTGTTATAGAAATGTCGTACCAACAAGATAAATAGTATATTGTTGTAACAAGAAAAGTTTATTATTATAATGTGATATGTTTGTATGTCGCCAATGTTGATCAATCTGTGATTTCCGAATAATAAAATATGAGATATTTATTTAGTAAATGTCAGCTGAACCAAGAGAGGAGAATCCTAGACCAAACATGTTTTTCCTTTGAATAATGTTGATGCCCTTGCAATTATTTTGGTTGAAGAACACATGTTGGTCTACAATGGTCACACAGCGTCACAGCACATTTTTGTCTGTCATTTTGTTTTGCAACTTTAGCAACAACTGGCTATCCACATCCTGTCTCGCAAAGCAGTCCAGCGTATGTTACGCGAAGACACTGCATGTGGAAATGACATTTCAAGATGGGCGTGTCGAGCCGGTACAAATAAAAACGTGCGCAGATCCACAGCCCATTTCTGTCTGGAGATCATTAGCAGAGAAACCAAACCGAGGAACTCTCTTCCGGAAAATATCTTGGATATTCCAATCAGGCCGATTTAATGCTGTTACCACATTTACAGCGCTGCATATGAAGGAGATTTTATGTGAGCAAAGGCCAATAGAGAAGCTGCAGCCGTCGGGGCCACTATATACGTTTGGGGTTTTATCTGTTTTTACCATTGATTGGCCCTGCTGGGTTAACACTTAGAGAGAGGGAAGAGGGAACGAGAGAGACGAAGACAGCTATCCGATAGCAGTTAATGTGATGGATGAGGCAGCAATTAAACAAACAAACCAACCGGTAGTAAAGTTTGTAATCCAACATGGCAAGACAGGATGGGCTCCACATGGGACACGTTACGCTGCTCCAGTGTTGATGCTTTGGGATGTGTGTGTGTGTGTGTGTGTGTGAGACTGTGAACCCCCCCTAGTCCTACCATATTGGAGCGGCCCATCGGAACAACAGAGGCAGTGATCCTGAGGCAGCAGAACCATATAAGGGGGTGAAACATCCAGGAGGACCTTGATGAGAGGGAATGACAGATGCTGAGC
>OMNR01071373.1:0-11081 GCA_900303205.1 Mora moro
GGATGAATTCCCCCATACACACACACACACACACACACATATATACCCACACCCACCCACACACACACACACACACACACACACACACACACACACACACACACCGAATGCTATAGATATTTTACATGAAACTGTTCATACTGTGCATACTGTTATCACCACAACCTTTAGATTATATAGGTACTTTATTAATCATAATTACACATATTCCACTGTTCACTATAATTCTACTCTCATGGGACAACATGAGTGAATAGTGATATCCTCCCTCCACACACTGAGAGGTGAATGGCGACTCCACTGTTGTGTGTATAGTAATGTCCTCCCTCCACACAATGATGAAGAGGTGAATGGAGACTCCACTGTTGTGTGTGTGTGTGTAGTAATGTCCTCCCTCCAGACACTGATGAAGAGGTGAATGGAGTCTCCACTGTTGTGTGTGTGTGTGTTTGTGTAGTAATGTCCTCCCTCCAGACACTGATGAAGAGGTGAATGGAGACTCCACTGTTATGTAATGAGATGGGAACATAGAAGGCCTGGTAAAGGGTCGGGAAAAACCTGAATAGGCCTACAGTTAATACAAACAAAATAAAAGTTGTTACTGTTGTTACTAATATGATAATAGCATCGTAACAATAATACTGATAACATGATAATAGGACGAATAAGCCCCCGAATAATGATACACCTGACCCTTTGGGTTTGCCCATGAGCGTGTAACTGGACTGGACTGATGGATACTGTTCAGAGAAGAAGATATATAGTTACCATGGAGCTGCGAGCCTGATACTGAGACTAAAAGGCTCCTGAAAGCTTGGAAATCAAAAGGCAATAGACCAAAAGCGGCTTTCAAACACTCCTATCCAATAACAAGGACATTTGGAGCAATGCAGGGGCCGTTATATAAACATTCATGCAATGATCACCCTGCCGTTATCATGTGACATTCGGGACCTTCTCGACCTTGCTGCCTGAAGCGCCGCCACGCTATTAAAACCGCAGCTTTCGTCACGCAGATACCCGGGGAACAAACCGCTTCTCCGCGTAGTCTTCAAGGTGGCTGCGTGGTTACAACGTGCTGCCGCACTTCATTCGCATGAAAAAAACGCCCGAGGCATCAGAAAAGTGCTTTTTGTCATTGTGTGTGTGTGTGTGTATGTTTTATGCCTGCGGCTAGCAGCAATGTAGGTTGACACACACACACACACACACACACACACACACACACACACACACACACACACACACACACACACACACACACACACACAAAACCCATACTATGCTAACAGATTATTGACACTGCCTTAATTTATGTATCTTTATATTTGTATGCGACTACTGACCTCCATTTGTGTGTTATTGTCTTTGGCGGTTTGTTTTCACACCATGTGTTTACCTGCATACAGTACACGAGGGCAGCTTTGTGTCTATGTGCAGCCTGAGTGTTTTCAGCTGTGCATACACATGCATTTACATCTGTAGTGAGGGCATGTCAGTTGTTCTCACTCATTAGTGCGTGTGCATTATGACCAGGGTTTGTACATGGACGCAGTGCAGCTGTTCCCGGGACACCTACAGGAATTTGTGGATCTCATAACAGAGAAGGAACTACGTGTCAGACTGCCCCTAGAGGAGCTGGATATACTACTCGAAGACTGAACGAACAAGCAGACATTCACAAAAACAACATGTACACATTTAAGCATCCATGTTTTCAAACATAAGTGCCTGGTCCAAAAAATGATCAAACTGTGACGTCTTTTTTTTTAGGTTATAGGTATGTCAAATATACTTTTTGAGAATTGCAATAAAGTGTTATCAGTTGTAGGCCTACAGTTTGTTTTTGTTTACATTAGTTCTGTTAAACGAGGTATGTATGGGCAAAACTACTGTACAGTTAAATGTAATGTCATATGGTCTGGATTCCATCAAATAAACATTACATTAAAACAGGTTCACTGAGGACCCTCAAATAAATACTTCTTTTTTTTGCACACAATGCACAAAGATATTATAAACAATTTGAATGCAATAAAAACTTTTTGAAGGCCAATTATTCCGTTTGAAAAAATCCCAGGTACGCCTGTTCATGTGATGACCCTCCCACCTGTGAAGTGCACTGCCGACTAATATGCGTGTCAATCACTTTAAATCCGAACAGGCGGAGCCGTCTGAAAATAAACTATTAGTCATGTATTATTATAATCAGGCACATCTCGTTAGGAAGTGTCCGTCCACTCATCTTGCCTCATCATGTACACAGCGCCATCATTTACATAGCGCCACGGCTTGACGCATTGCAGATCCTGCGTAGCCAATCTTCCGCGGCTGTACAGTGTGTAGAATATTGCAGGTCTGCGCTGTCCAATCAGCGAGCTCGTCTCAAAATGAATTGAACTTCCTTATAACACAGTCGAAATGAGAAGCCGGTCACCGAGAGTTGACTGTGTATCCTTCCGCTTCCACGGAGCCCGGTCGCTGCTGCTCTGAATGGCCAGGATGAAATCAGGACCCTCCGGATTTACTGTGGTGTTGTACTGTTACTACAATAAGTATAGTTGTTGAAGTGGAAACCACAATGAAGTGTTAGAAGTGCAAATACATGTCTTCATTTGACATTTTGTAAGCAGCTGTTATGCAGTCAGCAACACACAAAAGTACCTATACTTTGTCATAGGAGCATTTCCAAAAAATTTGAAATGTTTTAAAATTAAATTTGAGTTTAAGGACAAACATGATTTACTTTTTATATTGAAGCCAGTCCTTCATTATTTATGTTTAAGAACATTGTGTCAACAAATTCAAATCAGTGGATGAGGTATTCCTCTACACAGATCAGAGACCACATTTCTAAAGGATTCCATTGGGATTCATATATTTAGATGTCCAGCACAGTACGGTCAGGCACCTATTATTACTCCTCCACTTTTAGTTTGGCCTGTTCCCCATGCTCGTTTTTGCAACTTTGCACAACTTTGATGCCGATCGATGAAATCCAAAAAGTGGCCCCTATTTGAACAAATCTCTAGCGCCACCAATAGGTAAAAGTTGCACTTTTCAAAAGGCTCTTATCTGTCCACTTCATGCTTTACTCTTGAGCCTGGTCTCATATGATGCTTCTTATTGTCTACAAGCAAATGGAGCCATTTACTAGATTATCCACAAGATTCAAGATTGGCCATGTCATTTCCACCCTTTTGAATTTAAAGAAAACCTTTTTCAACCTACTCCTAACCCATTTGTTCAAATACCATCCAATTTGCTTTGTTAGACTCTTTGGACCGCTGTTAGTACAATTAAAAACAAGACAACGATTCCAAACAGTATGGCCACCACAGCCGGAAACATTGGTTAAACCACTGCCTTGAAAGGAAGTGGCCATGACTTTTACAACACCTACATTTTTGGACTCAGCATGACATTTTACATTAAACCACTGATTTAAGTTCAATAAAGATACATCCTATGACTGCCAGAGGCCAAAGAGTGCACAACATGATTGACAAAACACAGGACATTGGAAGGATAAACATGTCATACCATTTATTTAACTCAGGGAAAAGGGCGAGGCTCCATGGTTTTAATTCTCCACTGTTTGCAGCGCTTCCTTCTAGTGAAATATATTTCTATATAATAAGCATTATAATTTTACACTATGTCATTGGAGATGTGCTGGGTTTGCCCTATTGCTGCAACTTGCTTGACACTGCTCATTGCTGCAGTGCAGCTATATTCATTTGGTTTTTCTCCCCCCCCCATTACATGTGTTTAAATATTCTTCTGATACAATCATCTTATTTATTGACATGTAAAATAGCTGCATTTGTTCCATAATCCACTTTGGGATTGGGCTGTTTTTCACTTTTATTGAGTTGATTTATATCAGTGTTGCTCTTGACTTCCATCTTTGAATTATTCTATCCCCATGTCTGTTCTGTGGTGTCTATTTACCTAGCCTACATACAAGTGCCGATGTATGTCTATGTGTAGGCCTACCCTACATGTACCTGTGAGTACAACCATGTATCTGTTGTAAGGGCAGAAAATATCTGATATTTGGGAACAAAGGCAACTATAGCTCACTAGCAAGAGCTGTAATGTCACTTGTGTATACAATTCTGAACTCAGTAATTGCTTTGATGTTCAAATGTCTTGCAGTGGCCCCAATATAGAAAACCACACAGGCACTTTGTTTGAAAATGAAACTTTAATATCATCATTTGATGTGACATAGAGAACAATCACAGCAGCTGGTACTTGACCTTTTGGGGCACCAGAGTCAGGCCTGGGACGTTTTTTTAAACATAAAATAGTTATTAAAGAATTACCTAAATGTTTTTCAGAAATAGTCTCTGTAGCCTATTGCTTGCTATTTTCAAGTATCAGTCATTTTTTAACGTATTTAAATGTAAAATTGTATCAGCAGTCTCTCCGCTTCTAAGGAGATGCCCAAGAAAGGAGTCCGGGAACTAGATACTTATATATATATATAATATATTAAACTATTACAAATTATATTTGTGTCTACGTGTGTGCTCTTGATTGCGTGTGTAATCCTTATCCCGCACCTGGAAAAGGGGGATACGGGGAGCGAGTGACTCGGGCACTTTTCCTCGGTGCGGAGGAATACACGGAGACAGAGTGGTGGTCCTCCCCTGACCCAGCAGTGCAGCTCAGTGGCAGCCGTCCATTTCCTCTACACTTAGCGTTAGCTTAACAAGCAGTACCTGCGCAAACAGACATGGTGAGTATTCATTCGACTGTTTTGGGGGATATGCGTATTTGTGTCATTTGTCAAAGTCCAAAATACAATCTTGTACTTGACGGGCTTTGTGTTCCGGCTCAAAATATGCAATTCGTGCCCATTGCAGAGGGCTCTGTGTATGAAATTGATTCAGTCAAGATTTTAGCTAGCTAGTTAGCAAGTAGGAAACAAGGGCGGGTAGGCGTAACGAACTGGATTTTATCCGTATTTCTGTGACTAGTTCGATCATTCTTGAATAACCATCGATACTTGTACCCGGTTGCTTGGATTTCGTTTTTTTTTTTTGGATCAACAAATTGCTGGTTACGAATGTTCATATGATTTGGTTTTGCTAACTGCGAGCCGGTTTGTCAGCTAATGTTAGTAACGTTAGCCCCTGAGCGTGAAGCACCGCGGCTGTCATTCGGCGTAGTGTCAGGTCTGCACATGGACCCACACGGCTCGGTCTGCACATGGACCCACACGGCTCGGTCTGCACATGGACCCAAACGGCTCGGTCTGCACATGGACCCAAACGGCTCGGTCTGCACATGGACCCAAACGCCTCGGTCTGCACATGGACCCAAACGCCTCGGTCTGCACATGGACCAAACGGGTCTGCACATGGACCCAAACGGGTCTGCACATGGACCAAACGGGTCTGCACATGGACCAAACGGCTCGGTCTGCACATGGACCAAACGGCTCGGTCTGCTGCAATTCGCCATAAATCAGATCTGAGAATGGACTACACGTATTTGTACATTGCGTCAACACAGCCGGCACGTCCCCCGATATGCCGTGAATCTCAGAATCCGAACATGATTGTTGGTTTGGCTTGTGATCAGGTGTGCTGGTCATTTGGTCTTCCGTGAAAACACTTGGACGAGGTCTGGTGCCTTGTTCTAATGTTCAAAAGAGAAGCCAAAATCCTCGCACTTTTTTTTTATTATCAGTGTCTGGCCATTATCCGGTAAAACTAACAGGAAACTTGAACAAAACCACACCCGGCAGATAACATTCACAATGATCCAGGAAAAAAAGTAACATCGATGTACTTAAAGGGTGGTTTACTTTTTGAATCAAGGGTAGACTGACTTTATGACCACCGTGTGCGTGTCATCGGGGATAGGAGTACTTTACTCATGCTTGCTCTCATTCCTCCTCACACTATTCAGCAGGGGAAAACCTGTATGTTACTAATTCCATTCAGTCCAACTTGTTCGCCCTCATGTTTCTGCTCGCCTTCATGTTGCACAGCGTTGGACAGGACAAACCAGTTTTTATGTTTTGTCACTTTTGTTTGGTTTATTGGTTTGTTATCAAATCATGAATGATAAAATCCTGTGGTTTGTCCTGCTAGACTTCATCATATTGAACCAAGAAACAATCTGTATGCCAGTTCACATTGTCTTTAAAAGTTAACAGCCTAATTGATGGCTGTGCAGAGTTTTTGAGTTTTGAGTGGAGTTTTTTGAGTCTGAACGGGCGTAGTGTACGCATACATCTGTTTACCTGATTTGCTTTGGTCAGTTGGACATAATTACAAAATACCTTTCAAAGGTTGCACACAAACCTTTCTTTTGTGCAAAGTAAAGTGTCTTAATTTGATCACTTATTTTAATGCAATAGACCTGCAATAGATCATTTGACCTATCACAATTTAATTGACAATGATCAACTTGGCATGACAAGCCACTGACCAGGGTCCGGATGAATAAACAGTGCTGCACAAAGAAATGCCCTCAGAAACATGTCTATTTGGGTTTCCCCCGCAGAATTCCAGAAAAAAACCCAAACCCTGAGGGGGGTGAGAATATGCGTGTAGCTACGCACCCGAGACACCACGTGTACGCAGTGTTGGAATTCGGTGTGATGTGGCGACACAGGGAGCGAAAGACGGATGGAGAGAGATAATGATGTAAAAAGACATTATGATTAGAGCCCAAACGATATTACTTTTTTGCCACCGATTTTGAGGATGCCAGAAATTCCGATAGCCCATATTATCTGCTGATATGCATGTGTATCATATATAGCTTATATTTATTTAGCCTTTAGCAGAAAAGGAAAACCAAGTTTTAATAAAACACTGCTTTATTGAACACATGAATGTGTATAAATAAAATGTAATCTCTGCATTAACAAAATATAAATGTTCAATAATAAACTCAAACGAATCAGTTTGAACAGATTAAACAGTCGACTGAAATCAACAATTAACTTGAATAACGATAACAAAATAAAAACCAAAAAAACACTGGCACTCTGTCCAGACCTTGTCCAACGCAGTTCTAGGCCCCTGGCCCACTGCAACTGCTGCACACAGTTAAATAACGCACAACTATAGTGAGCGCGACCCACTCCAGTGCTTTCCTCTGGAGAGAAAGCAGCACGGCAGTTTCAGGGAGGGGAGGGGCCGTGCGTTGCAACAGAGGGGACTCGCCTCACTTTTTAAGGTGTGGCGGATTGTTGTGTTTTAAACTTGCCGCGCTCGACCTAGCGATGTCTCTCACCGCGTCTCAAGTGAACGCACCTAGGTAGCAGCTGCCATATGGCCGCGCTGCTCTCAAGATGTGTAGCGTATCGCAAGCAATACTTTGTGCTCTTGGCTTGTTGAAAATGATAATCTTTTGTACTATGTACGGCTCGTTGAAAATGACAATCTTTTGTACTTTTTGGGATTAACTTTTGGGATTAAGTTAATCGGATATTTCAGATCCGTGGGTTTTGAGTGTTTTAAGTGGTAGCGAAGTCTCCTTTTGTAAGGAGGACACAAAGATTTTTGACCGACTTTGGGCTTAAGAATGCGTAGGCCTAGGCTACATTTACTCTTACATTGGACTTGGTCGGACCCCAGCTGTCCGCAGACGTAGGCTTAGTGGGAAAAATGGAGCCAGAATCACTATCATCTACCATCATGAAGTGATCTCGGCTTGTTCGAGTGCAAAATACATCTAAAAGCGCTACCTACTAAAAATATCAGGGTCATGGTAATTAGGTAATAGACTCCAGTTCCAATGGGGATTTTTTCCCCTTTTCTGGCGATCCGTTATCCAGTATAAAGAATAGTTTTCTTTGCGAGCTCTTGACTAGCGCTAGTGCTGCGGTGCAATTTCACTGAAACTTTGCACAATGCACAAACCACCTTTAAAAAAAAAAAAAAAAATCTTTTTTTTAATGATTTGAAGTACCCCCATACGTTGAAAGCTGTGTGTCTTAGTTGGAACTTGCCACACAGCCACGCTGTAACTTCCAGCACTGCTCAAAACCATAAGCCATTGGCACCCATTATATTAAACACAGAACAAGACCTAAAAATCATCTCTTTCGGCGCGTGTTGTCCTTTCTACTGCGTAGCGCTGTCCGACGTGGCGCCCCGGGGCTCGTCTGGTGTGCGACCCGCTTCACGTTGAAGCTCTGCCGCAACAGAGTCGGACTCAGATTAAGAGGGGACCTGATATCCACGGACTTCCTCTGCACAGCACCTACTCGTGATATCGTTTTGGTTTTTGAAGTGTTATTCAAATAGGTCGGATCTGCCGGTCCACTGAGCCATGTGATGCCCGGGGTTTGGGGTGGCATTATCCGCCTGACTCTGCACTACATTCGCCCTTGCAACATTGCTTATGTGCTTATCATTGGTAAAACAAAAGACCATTCTTTATGTGGGTTCGCATCACTGCAAAAGCTGCATTTAAATTCATTCTGCATTTAGATTCTGTATGGTCAGTGCTAATAGGTTTTGAATTTCAATCTGTGTTTAATAACTTAAATTGGCTTTAACTTAACCATGCCTGCAGGCACTCTCTACAATAATTTAGAATAATTCCCTCAAGCCTCATTAAAGTGCTTTATTAGTTCCCTATTGGCATGTCGGTTGCAATGGTTCATGGCAGATATGATTGTTGGTGCACACACCTGGTGAGGAGGGGGTGAGAGATGGGCCAGCTGAGACTATATACTTCTGACCCACGATGCCCTCGGCAAGGGTCAGATGACTGCTGTATGGCCAGCCAACTGATCCCCCCCCCCCCATGGAGATGGAACTCTAACTAGAAGTTGACAGGCCACATACACAGCACCCGTGGACTCCTGTTTCCCTGGCCTGACCACTGTTCTTCACATACTCTTCCTTAAATCAACTCCTCTGTGTGAGTGACGAGACCTCCCTCGGCATGGCTATGTTCTTTCAGCACAGAAATCTGGCACTTCCAGCAGGCCGTATCAAAGGCTGCTAAACGATACCCGATACCTGTCCAGTGTGACTACTGCAAAAGAGGGGGCAGACATCTCACTTCATCCATCCTTCTATGAGGTGGACAGGGCAGTGTCTCGCTGTCACCCTATCACACAGATGCTCGTTCACGCCCACGTTGCCAAGGGTGAAGTAGAGGAGGTTCGTTCCATTGCTGAAGCACATAACCCCAGATGGACAGAGTCCGGTCACGTACGCCCAACACGCTGGAAGACGGAAGGATCGACGGAAACACTGGCAGCAATTAGGCAGACAGATTTACTGGGAGACGGAAAGGATAAGACCGCCAGCGGGAGACCCAATCTTCAGTCATCCAGCAATCTTGGAGTGGAGGGGGACCACGACACGTGTCTAGGGAATATAGATGGTTGAACAGTCATCGATCCATTCCTGATGCTGCTCATCCATCCATTTGTCTCGCAAATTGACCTTTCCTTTTGCACACATCGGATCGACGGTTGACTCTACCATCGTCAGTTATCCATCTTGCCATGTTGAAAAAAGCGACAGACTTTGCACATTCTTCTACTGATTTCTGTATAGAAGTCTGTCAGAAGATAGCTTTTAAACTCGACCCCCCCCCGCAGGTACAGTTCAAGGAGTGGTAATCTGTTTTCAGTTTGTCTCCCTATTTATTTATTTTTTGCAATTCAAACCTACTCGTTGGCCCATTCATTGCGCATTCCTTTTTGCTTTGCTTGAACCCCTGACCTCTGTGACCCCATGCTGCCCAAGAAAGTGGCCCTGTACCCTGCAGGAGGCAATCTGGTGAGCATGTCGGCCGTCTACGACCTGCTGGACGAACAGCAGTACTTCTACACCACACTCATTCGCCAGCAGGAGCGCAACTACAGGGCCTTCCTGCAGATGCTGGCCAACCGCATGGACGGCCGCATGGACGGCCTGGTCAAGGAGCTCCACGACCTGCGCAACAGCCTGCAGGGAGTCCGGTCTGAGCTGGTAGAGGTGCGCAAGCAGGGAGCACAGAATGCGAAGCGGACAGAGTGCCTGACGGAGGGCCTGGTGACTGTGCGGAAGGCACTGGACGGCCTGAGTGCCAGCCCCGAAAGCCCCAAAAGTGTGACGGGCAAGGGAGGAGGCGTGGATCCCAAGCACCACGGAGGAGCTGGTGCCTGTGGGCTGAGGCTGGATGGGGGGGCAGCCCGAAAGGGAGGACGCGACGGAGCGGCCAAAGCTCCAGAACCCAAAGCCATGAAGCTTGTAGCTGATCTGACAGACATCTGCTTTGACAACTTGAAGGTGGAATGCAATGCACTTAATATTTAGATGGTGGTGCGAAGTCGGGGCTGTGTTGCCACAATGTCCTGGTTTTGATGTTGTTCCTTGGTGTGCTTCTGTCTCTAGGTTGGCTTGTAGTACACTAAGGGCCATGGTCTTTGACTTCTTCCACCTGGCTGGTGAACCAGAAGCATCCTTTATCCCTGGAGCATGACTTATTGCACGTATCAAATACTCTTGGGGGAATAACGCCTTTCTGTTTTTCTCTCTCACTCTAGGCTGACCAACTAACAGAAGAGCAGATTGCTGGTAAGACGCAAAACATGGTCCACACGCCATTATGGATCCAATTGACCACAATATGCATGTGGAAACACCTGCAACACAAGGCAGAGATGGATTGTGTTGATGCCGCCGGTCCTCGCTGCTCCTGCTAATTAGTTTGCTCTTACCCTCCCATCGTTCACCCACCCATCGTTCACCCATCCAGAGTTCAAGGAGGCCTTCTCCCTGTTCGATAAGGATGGCGACGGCACCATCACCACCAAGGAGTTGGGCACCGTCATGCGGTCACTGGGTCAGAACCCCACCGAGGCAGAGCTTCAGGACATGATCAACGAGGTGGATGCTGACGGTATGACAAAACTATACAAACACTGCATGTGTCCACCGGAGGACAGATCCAGATAGTAGTTGGGATTAATACTTGACTTAAAAAACTTGTGTATCCCAGGCAACGGCACCATCGACTTCCCAGAGTTCCTGACGATGATGGCAAGGAAGATGAAGGACACGGACAGCGAGGAGGAGATCAGGGAGGCCTTCCGGGTGTTTGAT